>BMAO01016892.1:0-152848 GCA_019973975.1 Trichonephila clavata | reverse complement strand
AAATAAATTAAATGTAAAAAAACTTTTTTAAGAACAAGCTTTTATTTAAACGCGCTAAAAAGAATAAAAAAACTTTTCCTTTAAAACTTTTTTTACTATCAACTTATAACGTCATTACACAATTTATATGATATAAAAGCTTGTCGCAATATTTAAATACTCATATTTACTTAGTTTGAATTTTTAAAAACCAAAATCAATCAGGTCAAGTTATTTATTTTATTTGTTTATCTACACAGGTAAATCTCGCGACAAGCTTTTATATCATATAAATTGTGTAATGACGTTATAAGTTGATAGTAAAAAAGTTTTAAAGGAAAAGTTTATTTTATTCTTTTTAGCGCGTTTAAATAAAAGCTTGTTCTTAAAAAAGTTTTTTTACATTTAATATATTTTTTACTTTTTAGTTATCGCTGGACAGGTTTCTCAACCTGTTCAACTCATTGAACGCTGGTTCGCCATCCCTGGTTTAGCTGAATGAATTCTCGCAAAATGGTATTAGACTAAAAACACAATTTTTTTAAATCCATAATTTTTAAGTAATTTTTTTCAATCTTCATGCAGATTTTGGCTAACATTGTTCTACACACGAAAAAAAAAGGTTTAGTGAAATTATCTTCATAAATGACAAAGTTATTAAATGTTTAATTAAAATTTTGACTATTTTTGAAAACTTAAAGAATATATATTTATTTGAAATATTTTGAAGATAAGGGATGTAATTTCTCTAACATATTAGAAGAAAATTTAATTGTTTTTATTGAAAACTTCAAAAGACATTTAAATATTTGTATTAATCAATAAATGCTTAAGACTAAAAACGCATTTTGTAATCAAAAAAAAGTTTTATGAAATAATGATAATTTTTTGCTGGACATTGAATATCTTTTACGTAAGAATCTATTTTTTTAATTGCTCAGATCATCTTAGAAACTTGATTTTGAAAAAATCAATAATTAAATTCAAATAAAATTAATAGATTCTATTTGTAATTAAATTTAAGGACACATGTCGTAAGTGTGTGTTTAGATTACTGGTGATAAAATGAGGTATATTTAAATTACTCGTAGGCTTAAAATTAGAAAATTTCTTTTAAAAAATTACTTCATTTTATTGTAAAATTTTTTTAATCGAAAATATATTGCATTTCTAGATAATATTTTTCTCTTATTGTTTTCCTAGCGGATTCCTTTTTGATGGGTAAGATACATTAAAAAAATGATCTTTCCGATTCTGTAATTATTTTTTGTCTGAGATTCATAGATTAAAGTTAGATAAATTATTTAAAGAATTTCTTCAATACTCCATCTCAGTTTTAACTTGGCAGCGTTGAGAAAGGTATACAATGTACCAATTCTACTTGAAAAATAGCTCTACTTTTTGTTTTGAATTTAATTCCAAGGAAATAGATAGAAATTTGTAAAAAAATTGCATACGTTGTAGAAATTAGATTGTTTTTACGTTGTAGAATGTAATTATTTTTTAGACAAAGTTAATTAATACTGTCAATAGCGCAACGTTATGAAATTCCAGTTTGGCTGAAAACCGATTTTTGACGCCAACTTTTGTCATTGTTGTAACAATAAAATTATTACAAATGCAGATATATCCAAGTTGGCGCCAAAACTAGTTAAACGTTTTTTAATTAATATCTTTTTAATTAATTGCAATATCGAATATAAATGTCAAAACATGCATTGTCATCCAAACTAAACGTGTATACAAAATTTCAGCTCAATGGAGGAAGATATCAGCTTCAAATTTGAGTTGCAAGATTCCACCGAACAAATTACATACATACATACATACATACATACATCATACAACATACATTGTAAGTTAAATAAAAGCTTTTAAAAAAAATACATATTTGGAGTAAAATGCATTTAAGCGCATAACATCTTGCTTAAAGAAGTGGCATCTGCTTTTACTAAAACACTTTGTTTTTTTCTAGTGAATGGAAAAATAAACTTGCATTTTATACAGTTAATAAGATGGCCTGTAAAATAAATACTAAGAAAATGTATAAATTTTTGAGAAAAATTAACAATTTTAGGATAGTTGGATACCTTAATATAACTTTACTAGAAATAAATGAGCCTTTAGAGGTTTAAGAAAGTAGTATTGACAGGAATGAAAAAACAATTGAAGAATTAGGAATATGGATGAATCATCAGAGCATAAACACGACACTTGTTTATCCAGTGCATTGATTTCACAACTTAATTCCGAAGCTCTTGATACCAAAACTTGTAAATAACAACTCTAGTAATTTCATAAAATATCTTTACAACACCTTTTATTTACATTATTTGTATTGTTCGCGTCGAAATGTCTCCTACTGAACAAATAAACAATAGTTGTTGTCTTGAATTAAGTTTAAAACTCTATTCTCTTTTTTATTAAAACATTGATAGACAAAGCACCTGAAATTTCATTTCATCTCTATAACAGTTTAAAGGAAAGAACAGCCCGTGAACAAGTATACATCTTTTATCTAACTGTGCAATGGATATAAAAATATTTAAATTTTTACTAATTTAAGAGGGAATTGTATTAGTGTTTACGAATAATTTAAACTGCGAACCAGTTGTCGAAATTAGTGAAAGTCGAATAATTGGACAAAGCGTTCAATTTCAGAATTCTGAGGTCTACCAGTACCTTACTTTACTTTACTTACTCGGGAGAATCAAGCCCACCCAAGGGTTTCGAGCTGTGAATCGACCCTCCGAGATGTAACTTTATTAAAGAAAACAAAAAAGTGTACAAAGTGGTCCCGAAGGAGGACCCTCCCCACAAAATTCTTGAGAAAAGGGGGGGGAATACAGATGGAAAGCTTTACAATTTTGTATAACATTGCAAATACAAAAAAAAAAAAAAAAAAAAAAAACACACACACACACACACAAAACACAAACACTGACGCTGTCTAACTAATGAGACAGGAAAGACATGAAAAAAGTAATAAGAGAAGCGAGGAAACCCCTCCTGAATGGGAGTTCGAGAAAGGGAAGAAAAAGATAGCAAGGTCCAGACATTTTTTTTTGTTATATTTGGAAAGAGCAATAATGCCGGAAGAACTGAAAGTTGAACCAATACACACCCTGATAGCAGAACTCGCAACAAAATTCCATTCCGCCATCCCAACCTGACGATCAACAATCAAAACGACTATAGAAACCTTCCCCATCGACACATCGGATGCCACACAGAGCAACGACCTTGCAAAGCCGATTCTAACGAAAATCACTCCCCCCCTGCAAACGTTTTCGTTTCGAAACGAAACGAAAGCAAGATCTGCCTTTTCCTCCTCTCTGGTCTCTCGACCACCACGTAAACTATCACCCCCCCCCACTCCCTGACTGCCGAAGCTATTTTTAGCTGAAGCGCTTCCAGTCCCCCGCTACTGGACTCTTTCTTCTATTTCCTCCAACTTAGGTTGCCACCAGCTAACTGTTGAAGAAGCCTAAATTTATAGGCTGGCTCTTAGACGCACCATATATTTCAAGTCGGTTCAGGAGCGCAGCAGAGTGGATCTGGAAGACGTCCCAAAAGACGCAGGGGGTGCCAAAGGGAGGCACCATATCCAATGACCTCCCCTCTCCAAAAGCTTGCACCCCAAGGCAATGAAAACAACAGAGAGGGAATGCAAACCAGTCATTCAAAAAAGAAGAAGGAGGGAGGGAGGGAGACATTGGCCAAATGACGAATCCAGCAAATGGCCGGAGAAAACCAAATTAATTTTTTGAAATAAAAAATGAAAAGGAATAGCAAGAGGAAGGCCAAGAAACAGAAAAAAGGAGGGCTTAAGATAGCCTATCACAAATGGAATTTGAAATCACAAAGCAAGAAATTAATTTATTGTGGATAGTGCGATTATTAGTAACAGAGTTAACCCAAGGGAAAGAGCATTTGGATTGGATTAACAAGATGATGATCGGCAGTGAAGGACAGTGGAAAACGTAATGGTCGGCGTCCCCGGGCGACCCACAAATGCAATTTGGAGAGGAAAGAAGATTGAACCTGTGCAAGTAAGCGGGGAAAGGGCCATGATTAGTTAGAAAATGGACCAGATATTTAGAAATTGGAGGAATGTTAAAGTTAGGATTTTTAAAAAAGCGTTTGACCCTAAGCCCCGTATTGCAATCATTCCAATAGGAGGTCCAAGACTCTAGGACAAATTATTTAAGGAACTAGAGAGATAGGAGCGAGGAGCAGGGACCGAAAACACTTCACCATCATAAACAGCCTTTTTGCACAAAAATCGGCGTAATCATTATAGATGTTATTGTTATGAGCTTTGACCCAGTAAAGATTGTAATAGTTCCGGAATTGAAACAATTTAAGTTTAATAGAATTGAGATAGCTAGATTTATTTGTAAGATTATAAGAAGAGAATAGAGGAGAAACTATCAGTATAGATGTGAATTTTAGTATTATGATGAACTGCCCAACAGACAGAGAGGCCGATGCAGAGAACTCTGCCTGAAAAACAGAATTGAAATTTTGAATTTTAAAAAGATACGTTTTAAAGGGAAAGCCCCGATAAAAAATACACACGGCGAAACCAACCTCGGAACCGATTTTGGAACCGTCAGTGTACACTTCCCACTCAGATGGGCCTCGAAAGTATTGATAGGGAAGGAAAGAAAATCCGGAGGCACCTGATGAAGAGAAATATAAGAGTCCAACTTCGAAGCTGGGATAAGACCTGGAAGGAGATCGTTCCTGTTGTTCCAAATTTGGAACTTAAAGTAGAGAGAGCGAATAATAATATGAATGGGGGAATCCCTGATAGGATATTAAGAGCATCTGTAGGAGAGGTTTTATAAGCTTTGGTAATTTTTAATAAGTAAATCCTCTGAATGGATTTAAGTTTTTGTATCTGGACAGAGGTCAGGAATCCACCCCATACTCCTGCTCCGTAGGAGATGATTGGTTGTACTACAGAATTATACCAAAGTTTCATTAGGGAAATATGCTGGTGATTGAAATTTTTGGAAACACGATGAAAGTTGGAGGAAATCGAGAGAATCTATCTTTGATGGAATTTATATGGGAGTCCAAGATAAGAGATTGTCTATGTGGACACCCAAGTATTTGTATGACTTGGCGATATGGATGGAATTCGGACCAAATTTAAAAATAGGATTTCTCCTGAAGGTTGAGCTCCCACGAAAGCCACCGCATTGAAGAAAGGGACATCGGAAAACAACAGAAACGGTTTTGGCAGTTGCTATTGACAAATTAAGCTCGGAAAGCTTAGAATCGACTAAACTTAAGATTTTGTTAGTATTATTCTCAAGTTCCCTACGCGAGAGGCAAAGAGACTACTGCGAGATCGTCCGCAAAGGCTTGAAGAAGAAACAGTTCAGAGTTCAGAGAAAGAATAGGGTTAAAATAAATATTCCAAAGAGTAGGGGAAAGTACGGACCCTGTGGGCAACCTTTATAAATTTGTTTTTTAATTGAAAAAGAATTATCAGCCCAAATAATTACCCTGTTAGTGAGGTAAGAGTGAATGAATTTCTGAAAGTGAAGGGGAATATGGAATGAATGAAAAATATTGAAGAGAGTCGACCAATCCACGTTGTCAAAAGCAGATTTGATATCGATAAACGTGGAAGCAGTATGCTTATGCACCCGTGTATTTTTTAATGTGATGCACTAAATTGTCAACAGCCTCAATGCAACTGCGGTTTTCCCTAAAACCAAACTGAGACCCATGGAGAATTTATTCTCAGACATCCAGAGAAGAAACCTATTAAGAAAAATTCTTTCTAAAATTTGCCAAGAGTGGACAACAAACAAATGGGACGATAGGAGAGAGCAGACGATGGGTCACGCCCAGGCTTTAGAAGAAATTTAATTTTAGTGTCCTTAAAAATGGAGGGAAGTGGCTAAATTGGATGCAGTGGTTAAAGAAACGGAAAAGCAAGTTGGGGAAAGAATTATAAAGAGCTTTCCAAATAGCGTAGTCAATGAGATCAATACCCGGGGCTTTACCTCCCCGGAGCTTCCGGAAAACGACGTCAACTTCACTAGGTCTCAGGCCAGAAGGAGAGAGCTGTTATTGAGACAGGGGAATAGAAGGAGATCCTGAAGGAAAATGAGAATCAAGAAGAAGGCTAATCTTACTTTGGAAGGTGGAGGCAGGGTCACCAGTCGAAATCTGATGAAGATTAGTAGGACTGGTTAACTTTCCGAAAGCTGCTTTAAATGTAAACCCAAAATTATTGGAATTAGTTGAACAGAAGGATTCCCAAGCCTTATTCTTGGTGTCAATTATTAATTTTTATAGTAGCCCGAAGGGCCTTATACCTGGAGTGCATGGAAGCAACCTCGTCGACCGGCAGGCCATGTTTTGTGAGGAAACAATCCTACGCTTGTATGCGTTAAGTTGATTTCGCTGGATTCTTAGAGAATTGTTCCACCATTTAAAAGAAGGAGTGCTTAAGACCCGGCGCTTTCTAAGAGTTGAGAAGGCAGAGGCTTTTGTAGTGTTTATTAATAAGCAGGCAAAATCGTCCAGTTGTCCAATTGAGGAGATATTAGTTAAGAAAGAATAAGAAGGTTATAGTGTTTGCGAAAATTAGAAATAAATTATTCATGCCATATTGGTTTAAAGACAAAGTCAGAAAAGGTTAGATCACACCGGAGATGGACACTGATAAAGCTATGGTCGCTAAGAGATTCGGTTGAAAGAATTCCCAATGCTCAACAAAGAAGTAAGGTCACAAGATGTGATGGTGAGATCGGGTTCCAACTGCAGACCTTGGACCATGAAACGTTGCCCCAGCCCTGGAATATTGCAAAGGTGTAAATTGTTGGAGAGCAAGAAATCAGTCAAGATATCCCCCCTCCTGTCAGTGCTCTTATAACCCCAAACAACTGACCTTGCATTGAAGTCCCCGATAACAAACAATTCTTACTTATTCCTTTATAGAGATTCAATTGAATAATAGCCTCAGAGAAATCATCGTGAGGGGAAAGTAGACGTTAATAACAGTAAGGAGAACTTGATTTAATTTAATGTCGACAGACACAGTATGATCGGTTTTCATGCGAAAGTTGCAAATGATATTCCGATTATAACAAACAATGGCACAATTGAGAGAATTCGAAAAGAATTGAGAAGACCAAGTGGGGAATTTAAGGGAAGTTTAAAATTAGGATAAGGATCCTGGAGGAGAAGTAGATCAAAACCCATCTCCACTGCAACCGAGTGAGCCTGAAGGTGGCAGATCGGGAGTGATTTGCATTTAGTTGTAAAATTTTCAGCAGATCTGCCAGAATTAAAAAAGAAAAGGTTTTAACTGAGATGGATAAGTAAGAATAAAATGCATAAAACAGTTAAATACAGAGATAACAGTATATGTGCAAACACAATAAAAATAGTAATAAAACGAATTAAAAAACATCAATAAAAATACAATACAATATAAAAATACATGAAAATGATTACATGAGTAAAGATAACTAAGATAAAAAACGACAAGGAGCAAGGCAGTGCAAATTTACAATAGAAAAAAAAAAAAACATTAATAAAAAGAATAAATAAAAATTATAATTGTAAATTATATAATGAATATATACTGAGGAGAAAAATCCTAACAAAATATACTAACTTATTAAATGAATTACAATCCAAAGTCAATAAAAGAAAGGGCTCGTTTTTTTTGTAATTCATAAACAGGACAAGTTCGATCCTTACAGCTGTGCTTGGGGTCAAAATTGCTTTTGAATTTTTCATTATATTTGACACAGTTAAGGCAGTTTAAAGTACAATTATTGTGATCATATGTATCAGATGCGCCACATTTAAGGCAAACAATTGAGGAAGAGCAATATTTTTAGAGTGACCAAACAGGCCACACGTAGAACATTGCCTGACAGAAGTGAAGGAGTTAATTTAACTCTTCGAAGTTGAGATAAAAGAAACCTGAATTAATTAAATTTTGGTAAATTTTGGGGTCAACTGAAATGACCCAATGGTTAGACCGGGAAGAAGTGATGGAAAAATCAATTTTAAAATTGTCATCATTTAAATTTTCATTTTTAGCTTAAGGGCATTGTGCAATGATTCCTTGTCATAGGATTTGTCTACATTACGGATAAATACCTGAGGTCTTCTAAGTGGACCTCTTAATGTCCAGATGTTGAAGAGCTTCAATACATTTTAGTTCTTTTTCTAAAAAGTCAACGTCTGAATCCTTTGATAGTTGGATGGAGATTCCATTATTCGAATTGTTACTGATTTTGATAATGGGAATAGGGAAATTTTTGTTGATAAGGCAAGCAGTAACTTTTTTCCTGACTTCTTCAGAGGAGCTGGACCCTGAGCGAGACCTGATGTGAACGGATCGGAGAGGAGCAGGTCGTTCGACCGCAGGCCTGCCGACATGGGTGGGGGTTGAAGCAACTTGGGCGTGGCATTCCTTATGCGGAACCTCCAATTGGCGAGCTGCGCTTCATGCCAACAGTGCCAATTAGCCAACAACCCAAGAAATTAAACGCCGTCAAACAGCCTCCTGCCTGTATGCAAAATACAGAAAACCCATTCCCTTGGTATGAGAACCCTTCAGATATGAGTGAGGAGATTGTCTGTATTTGAATATATGGGCACCTTCTGATGCCCATGCATAAAAAGGCAGTAATGTATTGGATGTATGGGGGAGGATTCAGGTTCGGTTCCATTCAATCTAAATTGTATAATGGAACTGTTCTGGCAGCATTGGGTGATATAGTTGTTGTAACTGTCAATTACCGCATGGGTCCGTTTGGATTTCTATTTTCAAGTTCAGGGGATGCCCCGGGAAATGCAGGTAAGTATATTTTTGCACATTTTTTTCAATTTTAAATAGTTATTCTGAATCGAAAATTTAGTATAGTACATGTTAATATACTATACTATAAATAATGGAACTTCGCAAATGGAACACCGGAAACGTAATTCTTTACCGATCTTGTGTTTATCACAATGTAAACACCTTCACGTAAGGCAGCCATTCTCAAACTGTGGGGCGCGTCCCCCTAGGAGGGCGCGACAACTCTACAAGGGGGCGCGAGCATATTGAAAGTCGAAAACAAAAAGTTATTTTAAAAAGTTATTAATTTACTGACAGTAAACAAGCAAAATACATTCTGACATAATAAAAAATAAAATACACATTTACACTGATTTAATACACTTATAAATGTATCTGTGCTGCACAATGTATTTTATAATTAGTTTAACAATACTAAGTAAAAAACAAGTTTAATAATTAAAGTAATCCCATGGGTTTGTCATGTATAAAATTATATGTGAAAACTAATTCTTATTTTGGTAATATTTACGGTTTATAAATAATCCCATAAATACCAAATAAAAATACCGCGATTCGCTCCCCAATGCCACTGTTTTTCACGTAGGCGCACGTATGCGATGTATTGGGCTGGGGGGGGAGGAAAAATAAACAATTTTTTTTCTGAAATAAGTAAATCTTTCGCAAACACTATCAAGGTCCTTTCGTTGCATTCCAAAGCCTTTGGAATAATTTTATGGATAGCACAGCACAGAAAAGATCGTACTTCGCAAAGACGTAGATATACGTCCGGGGCAATTAAGACTTCGGCTGAGTGAAACGTTTATATACGCCGGTGGTACTTAAGAGATTAAAGTTGTATTGTAGCTTTACACGTCAAAGTATAGATTATTGAATTCAATATATTGTTATTGTATGGAAGGGGGAGGGAGAGTGATGAAAATCATGATTGAACATTGGGTCGCAAATATTGAAAGTTTGAGAAGCACTGACTGTTTGAGCACTGAGGTTGTTTGTTTTTAAGTTCGGAGTATATAATCCGGAACATGATCCCCGCATAATTGGGTTCCATTAGGTCTAAATAACCGAGTTCGTGTCGATTTTTCTCTTCAAATTCTACCTGTTTTGACACTGAGGAAATTCTGGAGTAGGTGCTGTAAGGTTGATTACAGTCCTCTCACCAGTTAGCATTCTTGCCTTTCCCATTCCAATGAAATAATTGTTCCTTAGGCAGCACGGCATTGGACCATTACTCTTAAGTCACCACATGGTTCTAACATCAAACAATTGGCATTTACACCAGTCAATAGTTAGGCAACTACTGGCTAGCAGCAATCAATGGGCTAAGCACCTGGTCGGTGCCACGCATTTGTCACATGGCTGACCATACCTAAAGGAACCCTATTATTAATCAACTTTCCGACTTTTGCCTTTGCCCCTCTTAGCCTAACGTCTAAAAAACAAATGTCCCAGCGGTCTAAGACATGATAGATACCCCCAGGTAAAGAAGCTCCGGTGTTGGTTGTAGAACCAATTTTCAACAGCATTTTAGATCTCACTATTATCGAGAAGTTAGCCGTCTCTTCAAAGCTTTCTTGAGTGTACCAAAGATGTAGTATTCACATCGCGAGAGGTCTGGGCTGTTAGTGAGATGTTCGAGAACATCCCAATAGAATTGTCGTAACAATGTTTGGCACGCTACAACCACATGAGGGCGAACATCCTCTTGCAAGATGGTAACCCACCGAACAGCATGCCACTTTATTGGTTCCTCATATTCTTTTTCAATTCATGCAATGGGGCACATTAAGTGGCAGCATTGACACTAGCATTGTCTGGAGGCATCCATGATGCGAACGATTTCTTTTAACGTGCACCCCCGCTATCACATGCGCGTCCAGAAGGATCTGATGATATCGCAAGCATTCCTAGCACTCTCTGCTCCCTCTATAGGGGCATGCACAATCATCTTTCTACTGAAATTGTGGATTTATTACAGCAATACCAATTTCATTTGGGTGACCCTTGTAGAAATAGACTTTAATTCTCTAATTATAAATCTTATTTCGATTTAACACGATTGAAGGATAAATTTTACTTCACTTTTATAACTGCGTCATTGGAGACAAGGAATGTGTTGGGATCTCTGGACCGCGAGTGTGAGATGGTTCAGGTAAGAAGCAGACATTATTTAAAGTTGACCGCTTTTATTTAGCCCTTAACACTTATGAGAATTAATAAGAATACATTGTGATAACTAAACACGAAGAGCAATGAAATTTATTAATCTTATTTGATAAATATAAACACTTATCTTATCTATTCTCTTGAACGCTCCTTCTACCAACTTGGAAAATCGTCAACCATAAAATGGACAACTTCCACCTTTCTCTGAATCCTTCCCTTTGAAATTAATATTACAAAGTGCGACCACCGGTCGCTCACACTGTGCTTTCCGCTTAGGATCAATTTTCAACCATCACCCCGCCTACTCCACAACTAGCACTTAAATAGCAGTTTGCATTTACATAAAATAAAGTCCTCTCTACGGAAAGCAGCCTTTAACTAAATTCACGGTTAAAAAGAATATTTTCCCTAGAGGATTAGTAGAAGCCAAATTGAATTCGTTACAAATGTAACATGATTTCTATTAGTGAGAATTCCCCAATTTTTATAACCTCCTTATGGAATCTTGTCTTTGCGAATATCAAGAAATCGAGCTCTCGATACCAAACAGAACAATTAAGGTACGAGAAAGAGAGAATGATAAAAAAAAAGCAGAAAAATATACGACGAGGAAATCTTAAGCTGGGTGCTCGATTCTCCAGTTGATTAACGAACAAGTGGCTTCGACAGAACGAATATCTCTAGCTTTATTATTAAGAGTAGTCGGTACCCCCTATACCGACAATGTTAAATTGAGCATTTTTATGTACACCTTTTTCTCAGAAACTATTAAATGTACAGACTTAAAAAAATTTCTGTATATTAATTAGACTTTTTTATTTCAACTGATCGGAAGCTTTTTCAAATATATTGTTCACTTTTTTCAAAAACATTCATCGCAACAGTATAACTATGAATTTTTTGAAAAATGTCATTTTTTTCACGATAACTGACTTTTACAAAAATATTATGGGAATATTAATAAAAGCTCAGTTCAGTATATATAGTTATATATCAGTAATATTCAGTGAAGATTGCAAGTGCTTCCGTTGAATAGGTTCTGAGAAAAAGGTACACGCATTTTTGAAAACACCGTTTTGAGATATTTGCATTTTTATTATAAAATGTCACTTCATCAAAAAAAATTATGAATTACAATCTGTATTTGGACTATTTTTTTAAATATTAGCTTATTCTCAATAACTTTTAAGACTTTTTACTTATTTCTTTTACTTAGAATTCTCAGAAAATACATATATAGCATTTTTTACTTTTAATCTATCGAGATATTTCATAGCATTTGCATCATTTTCCTCAAATCATGCATCAATTTTTGAAGAATTTTCTGTTCTGGTACATTACTGACATCCAAGTTGACTATAACGCATCATAAATACCATGTGAAAATGTGTCAATACATGAAAATAAGGCTTTGGTAATACGACATTTCGAAAAGTTTCATTGGTGTTTTATAAATTCACATGTAAATACAGTGTCTTAAAGTATCAGAATGGGCTCAATTCATGACGGTCACGTGATAAAGACAAACACGTGTTCTCCATTGAATTCAAAACAGAAAACAAACTGATTTTACTTGTTGTTTATTTGTAAAACTTGGGTAAAATTTCAAATGTTATAATTGGGTAAAAATGTTCAAATGTTATAAAAAACAAATTTCTTCAAATGGATTTTTTAAAATTAAAATAAATCTTATTTTATGCATGTATTTTTAAATAAAATGCATTTTGTCTACCTATGTGTATTATTGTTGTTGACAAATTTGTATTTTTTAAGAGAAAGTTTCTGAAAAGATCAAAAGTTGGCAACAACGAAGCGCGTGAACTGATTAGCTGGAAACAGGATTGCTTTTATCGTGTGACTATGACGTCACATGAGATTTTAAAGTAATTGGCTAAAAACACGTGGTTAAACTTATCACGTGACTATGACGTCACATGAATTGAGCCCATTAAAAAGAGTCTTAAAGTATTACATAAATGGTATCCAAAACAACAACAAGAAAACTGATTTTATGTTTTTAAGCATGAAATTTGTGTATTTTTGGTATGTAACAAGTTTCGTGCAAAGAAAAAGGGCATTGCATTTTGAGATATATTTATGTACCTTTTACTATTGAGCACTAAATCTTAAAAATGTGTGTGTACTATAAATAAACATTTATCTTTATAAAGAAGTGAAATTTTTTTGAAAAAATTGATCAGCCTGATTAAAAATATAATTTTTGCAGAGAACAATAATGAATTTAATAAAAATTTTCCTTTTCTGTGTTACAACATATGCTTTTTAGCTAAATGTCTGAGGAATATTTCAAAAATTTCACTTCAGTATACACAAGAATATATATGAAATATAAAATAAAAATTTCCAGTTCATAAATACAGAAAAAAGGTAAGAACACACAATAATTTATAGAAAAATAACACACAATTTAAAAAAATATAATTTATAGAAAATAGTAGTTTTTGTATAAAATTTTACCTCATCAAAAAGATCCTGCACTGTAACCGGTTTTTACCTTATTTTTCTTAATATTATCTTCTTTTTTTTTCTTTTATCTTTTCTAATTTTCTTTGATCATCCAGAAAAAGCATGCTTGCTTTCATTAATTTTTCCCCATCGAGAATTTTCATGGCACTTACCGAATATTCTCCAGGTTCTACTCCCATTTATCTGAAGCTTTTTTAATTTGCATACATTATACCATCATTAAAGGAACAAACAGAATTATAAACAACAAGTGAAAGTGTTTCGATGTGTACAAATGTTGTTTTGGGAGCCCGTGATAAAATGACATTATGAAAACTTTCATTCGGGTTTTGTGTTTTTCGATTCAAACATTATTTCAACAAATCAGGATGGGAAAGATATCTAAATATAGAACGCATTGCTACTACAACAGAAACCGGAAGACTTTTTATGTTTGTAAGACTTACCCGATACTTCAGCCTGTTTATATCCACACCATGAATTTTCACCGACAGGAAAAAAACCATGTTTTTATGTGCCCCTTTTTTACATATACAATATTTCAAAAGTATATTGACATCTATCACCTTACCTGTATCAATGCTGGTCACAGTAACTGCACCATTTGATGATGCATTCTGCCATGTCCCATCTACCGCTAGCACAATATTATTATTACCTTCATTTTCACAAATAGCTTCCCTCGCAGCCTTTTGAATGGAGTCCTCGTAAACAAATTTTACAGCATTTGAGATTTGCTTACCGTAAGGAGAAATCCTTGTAGGTGGTTGCCGAAGATTCATTATGCGGCAAAACATTCTCCAAGCTTCTGCACCTCTTCTAATGGAACACGTAGCATATACAAACCTGGTATTTATTGTGGCAATTTGCGTTCCTTCATGAATATTTAAAAAAGAGAATTCTACATCATATGGACAAGCACAACATTTTAGGACAAATTACCAGCCCAAAATTACCTTTTAAAACTTGCATGTCTAAACCTCTTTTACACATTTTACAATGAACTTCATTCTTGAAAGCAAATGCAAGAATATTTTAATTCATGATGGTATTTTTAATACTTACTTTAATAAGAAGAAAAACTCTAATCAAACTTTATTTTGCACATGTCTCCTTTGAGTCATGTGTATGTCCAGCTTGAGGATTTACATTACTGTTGTTAGTATTTGAAGTAATGTTACTATGATTGAGAGTATTCCTACCTTTTTAAAACGTACCTTTATGTTTTTTTTAATATTTTTTTCGATCTAGGCATATTAAGAATCAAAAAATTAAAAATTTCAAAATTTGTGAACTTCAGAAATTTTAAATATTTAAATCTTAAATGCAAACAGGATAAACGTGCATTTTCTCCAAAATAGGTAAACAACCCTAACAGTTACGCTTGCAGTCAATCTACAGTTAATTGCGTATGAATAAATAAAACAGAGAGTGGCTTTGGAAAAGCTTCCCAGATTTAAAAGGTCAATGTTTACATTTCTATCTGTCAAAGGGGGCGTGGCTCATCAGCTGATTATTTTTTAAAAATCATTTTAAAATGCTTTTAATTAGTAAAATGGCAAGTATGTTACATCATTGGAAAGGTCCTGATTTGGGGATTTTAGAAATATCAAAAACTCAAAATCGATTTCCCGAAGGTGTTTACCCTACTGACTGCCCTTAACGTTATTCTCCTAAGAGAAAAAGCACAAGCTCAAACAACGAATACCTTTAATGACACCATATTGGTTATAATTCACGAAAAATATCTGCCAGCTTTCACCAATGCAGCGGAAAGACGCCAACCTAGACATTTCTAGTGATAGCAGCAATACTGCGGATTTATACAAACGTATGCTTTTATTTGGATAAAGACAAAATTATAAAAGTAATATGAGTTACACACATAAAAAGATTTTATTCATAAAAACCTTTTTAAATGTAACTCATATTATTTTATCTAATTTTTGGATTCATGAATTAATGACATGCTGCTTTTTTTTGTTGTTGTTGATTTTCAATGGGCTAAATTTTTTATGGTCACGTTATAAATGCCATCACATGTTCTCTATTGATTTCAGATCTAAAATTAGGCTTGCCCTTTGTGTTCAACTTCTAAAATATGGTTAATATTTCAAATTTGATAGCTGGGTAAAGATGTTCAAATACTAAGATTCTTCGAATTTTTTTTTAATTAAAAAATAAACTCTTATATATTATACGTATACTTTTAAATTAAAAGCATTTTTTTTTTTTACCTATGGGCATTATTATTGATTAGAAATATGTATTTTCAAAGAAAGTTTCTATAAAAAGCAAAAGTTGGCAACAATGAAAAGCACGAACTGATTGGCTAGAAACACGTGATTGTAGTTATCACGTGACTATGACGTCACATGAAATTTTGAAAAGAAATTGGAATTTAAAAATGTTTTATTTTATAATGTCATCCATCCGACAAGCAACTTTCAAAATATTCAAAACAACTTTTGAACAGCATATGTGCAATATTATTTTCTGCTTATACGCATGTTGCATTACATAATGCTGTATGCAGAATTTATCTGTGAAGGAAGATTTTGAATATTTACTCATTAAAAGTTTACATTTCAAGCTATATTTTTTTTAAACAATCAATAATTTTGGAGTAAAGTCCGACCCCCTTCCTCTTTTCGTGCTCTTCTATCAGAAGAAGGAGGTATCCATGAAGGGATAAATCCATTTGTGAAAGAGTTCATGGCTTTCGCCGTCCTAGAGAAAGACAAAAGTCAAAAAGTTATAGAAGGAAATAATACTTTAAGACAATGGAATAAAAATAATTATGTTGCGTTCAAATACAAAATTATAGAAAAAACAAGCAAGTATACAATTCTCAAATATTTTTTTTAAATAACTAACATGTATTTCAGTGAAAAATTGAAGTAGTTAACAGAGCATTTGTACATATACACAGGGTGGCCATAATTAAACTGCAAGTGTCAAGGGGTGCTGGAGAGAAATCCACTGCGAATATTCCAGTGAAATTTGGTATCTACACGTTTCAGAACATGCGCAGGTCAAATATGCAAGAAAAGAAGTCGCCATTTTCACCTGATAGATGGCGCTGTTCCGCGTTTCAATGCTTATCCACGGCATATAGGCAAATTTTAAGCCCACTGAACAGTTTAAAATAAGAACACATTGAGTAATGGCCAATCATGTCTCTGAATAAGAAGGAACGTGCATTGTAAGTGAAGATATTCTATCAGAATGGTTGCAATTATTCAGCTACTCTGAAAGAATACCGGCGTATGAAGCGATTAAGAAAAGGTCCAATGAATGTGTCAGTGGATTGAAAAATATGACTTCTAAATTTGAAGAATCGGGAGAACTGGGCATTATTCCAAGAAACAAGAGGGCAGCGCGCGTCCCGTAGACCCGGTTAGAGTGCAACAAATTGATGACGCTATCGCTACTACGAGTAGCAGCTCAAGAGCCAGTATGCTGCAACAAGTCAGCGCAAGTAGTGTGGCTCGGACATTATCTCTTCCCTGGTCAACTGTGCATAAAGTGTTGCGCCACATTCTTCGGCGTTATTCGTATAAAATTAAAATGCTTCAAGCATATGATTGCATCTGGATGATACTGTAAAAATTAATTACTGAAGCAAATTCTACGGAATTTTGATAAAATGTAAGTGATGTTTCATATTGTTTGTATGCCGCTTAAAATATCATTATGCTCTGTCCATCGGTTTTGGAAGTTGTATATGCCACCGGTGAGCGTTGAAGTACGGTACAGCGTCATCTATCGGGTGAAAATGGCGATTTTTTTTTCTCTGCATATTTGATTTGCGCATGTTCTGAAACATGTAGATACCAAATTTCACTGGAATATTCCCAGTGGTTTTCTCTCCACCACCACTTGAACACTTGCAGTTTAATTATGGCCACCCTGTGTATCCCTATCCGTGTTTGAGATGCAAAACTTGTACTGTCGTTCCGTTGGAAAATAATAATTTTTATACATCAATAACAGTATAATTATAATATATTGCAGAAAAACAGCATTAATTTGAATTAAAATAAAGGATCTAATACTTTATGTTAAAAGTAAATTAAATATTCAAAATAAATAATAATGGAATTGATTAGAGCTGTAAGTATTAAATCTCTTTATCATCTAGAAAAATGCATTAAAATCCTGTATTTCAAGGATTGTTTTTAAGGCATTAAATTCTCATCGCTCGTAAAGGTTTTTTGTGACTGATATGTATAAAATCCTCTAACTCCGATCAACGTAATTTTATATGCGGCTAGTGGGATTATGTTTTTCCGAAGTGGCCCGCAAGGTCATTTGGGTTGGCACATCCCTGGTTATTGTTCGAGGTACTATCGAACTGTACCTGAAATACCGTTAGAAATATAGTAACACAAAAGAAATTTGTATTGTTTTTAATACTCTCATAGTAAATTAAAAATATTTTCATATTAAAACAATTTTGCAATGAAACTTATCTTAAACCAAACGTTAACAATCAGAATTTTTTTTTAGGTCTATGGGATGTTCTAGAAGGTTTGAAATGGATCAATAAAAATATTGGATTTTTTGGAGGAGATTCTTCTAAAATCACCATCTCAGGGCAAAGTGCTGGAGCTATGTTTATCAATTTGCTATCGATTTCACCTTTAACCAAGGGTCTTTACAGTAAACAGATTATGGAAAGTGGAGCAGCAATTTTCCTTCAAATGGATACGATGAGACAGCAGAATCTCAATAATTCTCAGAAAATAGCCGAAATCGCCAAGTGGGCCAATGGTACCTACACCATATAAGATAACCCTGGACCTGTGGTTGAATGTCTAAAAAGTAATTCAGTTAAAAAAATTTCAAGCATTTTTAAACAATTTTAAAGTTTGATTATTTTAAAAACTAAGCTTTTAACTAGAAATATTTCTTTAAAAATTATTTAATTTGTGATAACGGTCGGTTCCTGCTTACATCTGAACCCTCTTGTGTGCCTGTAAACCCGGCTAGGTGTGTGGGAGAAACTAAATGATCCACAGACATGATTTCAATCTAATCAATTTATTGATTACAAATATGAATCAGAAACAAAACAAATTTAATTAAGGTAGATGATTATATAGTAGAGCGCGGAGGTGAGATTCTATAACACGGGGATACTACTACAGCCCCTCAACTGAATCTTAGACAGCTTAAATAAGCTCAAATATAACTACGTCGCACACAAATGAGCTAACTTCTACTTAATAAAGCTCACAATATCTGTACTTTTTATGCATCGGATCCTACACTGGAAACTTGCAGGTGATCTCTCTCGGCTTGATCAATGTCGTTGGATCCCCGCTCTGTTATCTTTTTCCTGGACAACTCCACACCTCAAACTAATTCCACTATTTTTCAATCTTCAACTAACAACTAACTCGCAGACTCTATGTAACTCCTACTTACCAACTCCAACGTGTCAACCCACAAACTAGCGAAACCAGAATTTATATAATATACTTCATTTACATAATCACGCTTCCTTACTCGGTGAAAGTTGGTTGAAATAAATATTTTCCTAAAGGAGTCATGAAGGGATTAGTAGAACCGCGTATAGATCCGTCACAAATTGATTTATGAGATAATATTATATTCATATAACAATAAAATACTGGTTTCTTGGTGTTCTCCAGTTATAGAAACAAGAACAAAAACATGATGATACGTAGAAAACATGTCTAATTCTGGTATACATCATTTCCTAACGCACTATTCCCATTATAGTGGCAACATCAGGAAGGAAAACAAATAACTTAATTCTACTTATTGCACTTATACCTAGTACGAAGAAAACATGGCTGAATTCGCGGGCAATTTGGAAACGTACATGGTCCAAAATTAATACATATAGCTGCCAGCTTCTGGCAGCCAAAATGGCTCTAACCAGGTTAGGCATTGAGTTCGAATTGGGTTTGACAGGTAATGGCGTGTCATTTCATGCTACTTCAAGTTTCTGCCCCATTTTAATCGTAGTGGCTGAAGAGTGGTAGTGGCCAAGGATGTCTTAAGGCATGGGCCAACTGGAAACAGGCCCAGGCACTAGGCCACAATGGGGCCTCGTCTAGTCCTCGAATCCTTAATAAAATAATGATTCGAATAATTTCAATGGTCAAATGGTTTTTCCGGTTGTATTCTCCGAAAAACTGGGAATTAAGGACAATATGTCGACTGGCAACATGGGAAGACCATCCTCCATGTAAAGGCCTACCACCATACATCTTCAGTCAAAAGGCTGCAATCAGTCAAGCCGGTTTGTGTGATTGTAAAACATGCACATTTGTTTCGGGTTACTGTTTGTATGAGTATTTGACAATGTATATGCTATGTACTGTCTAATTTTAAGGGCCAAATTTGGAACCTACATATGTGTATGGGTCCAGGGTCTACTTTTGAGTAGAGGCCCAGGGCCACAAAAAGTCTTCAGACGTCCCAGGTGGTGGCCCAGTCTTTCAGCAACCCATGACCAGATGCTTTCAATGGGTGGGAAATTTGGAGAATGTACTGTCCAGTGCAACAGTGGAACACTCTCTGAGAGCTAGTCAATACACGGCTGACAACATGCAATTTTGCGTTATCTTGCTGAAAGATGACTCCCAATACTTTGGAGGTAGGGCAGACCCACCGGCCTTAAAATATGAGAAATGTGATGCTGACAGCTTAGATTACCGATGATGCAAAAAAAATGTATTTGTATCGTGCAGCAAATTTTTCCAAACGCCATCACATAAAGCTAAGGACATGTATCACAATATTGAAGGCTAGAAGGCCACGCGCGTTTTCCTCGGTACCGCCAGACACGAATATGTCTGCAGCGGCGCCGAAAACAACAAGCGACAGGAATAAAAACCCTTAACGACTGGCCGAAATAGCGATTTCTTTCGTCTCATTCGTCCAAGGCGTGTACTTCGCACCCGAAAGTGGCTAGTTCAAATAACATTGCACCGAAGCAGCACTCAAGGTCAACATGGGGTCTTCCTCCCCACCATCACCAACAGCTTGTCGCCGAAGTGGTGACCCAGAAATTGAATACTAGATGGCAGCACAGCCAAATAATACAGGTTGATTATACTTTTATTCCTTAAAGAGTCTAAGACATTCTCAATAAATCACGACTAGTGATTCAAAATAGCAACGGCACACGCGTCAATTAGACCCGTCATCTCAACAAGATATTGCCCACAATGTCAGTGGAAAAACGTTCCAACGACACTCAAACCTACCGGAGATGTACAGCAATTGGAATAATAGGCTGGAAAAGCAGCCTTCTCTCGGTATCGTTCAGAACGTCAAACAGAAAAAACAACGTTCTTCTCTAGGAAGGGGGTATGCAGCTGCACCTCCTTCTTCAAGTAGCAAATGTCAAAGGACAGGAATAAAAACCCTTAAACCCCAAATAGGGATTCCTTTCATCTCAGTCGTCAAAGGCATGCACGGCGTAGCTGCGGACTGGTAGGTTGGTGGATCAAATAAACACCCCTGCCTAGGTCAACAACTTGTCACCCAAAGTTCCTCAGGACGATGCACTCAGAACTGGGACTAGATTGAACAAACGATATGCTGCCATTCATGTACATGCTTTTGTCGCAGCCACTGTCACCGCATGTCCTCTTATCATGTAGTGCCAAGGGAAGTCTCAAAATGGTCGCAGTCCAGATAGTCCGTACTGCTTCAGACGACGTCACTCTGCTCGTACGAATACTTATCGTGTTAAAACCTAACATCTTCCTGACTCAATGTCTGGGATTGTTAAACGATCCTAAAAGCCCGACCTGACAACAAATCTGTTCTCTGGCGTTATTGGCGAAAGGCCGTTGAGGTACTACATGTCATTTAGTATACCCTCCTGAAATAATTGATTCCATATTCGCATGACAGTTGTCGGATTCCGACCGATACGGGTAGCAATATTGGGAAACGAGAGCCCGCCCTCTTGATAGGTCCCTGCCCTGCCACTATTAGATTCCTACACTTAATGGGATATCTCTATTTTTCCTTCTTATAAGAAGGAAACATTTAAATATGATTTCTAATTTCGTTTGCAAAATAAAGGGAGGTCATTCATTCAAAAATAGTAAAGATAATATCGCCAAAAACTGTCATCCTCATTATTAATGTGTTCGAACTTGAGAGGAAATGGTTTCCACTATTGGCTGCATATGGCAGCATTTGGCGACGTCGTTTGATTTGATGAAATTGGTCGACAATATAACGCGAAAGTACTGGTTGTTTATACTTCATGTTAAAAAGACTTAAACTTGGCCCATTAACCGGTAATTTGTTACTCAACTAAAAGTACGGTTCCCTTGATGACTATTTAAGATGACGTCTACTGTAAATAATAAGCAATAAAAGTATGAGTATTAATTTAATGTATGTACTACATGAATATCATTACATTTGTAATATATGTTACATTTATATGAATGTTACGTTGTATTACATTTTTTTTTCTGTTAAGAATACTTATTAATTGCTTTGTATTCTAGGAGTGGATCCTATGGTATTGAGCAAAGCTTATTTTCTTGCATTACCTAACCAGTACAGTATTCCTTTGGCCGCAGTATGGAGATAAAATTGTTCCCATCAATCCAAGAATAGCTGTCTTGCAAGGGAATTTTGAGTGCACTGACACTCTTATCGGAAATACGAAAGATGAGGGTTCATTAGTAGTACGTTCGCTTAAATGTAAATTCTTATATATTTATTAAACATTTCTTACATGAATTCTCATATATATCGCTAGTTCGATACAATTTTTTTGTTTCAAGTTATTGTTTAAAAAAACTTAAAAACACCCTTTACAGTTATAGAACTAAGTTGCAATTCAATCTTTTAGTCACCAAATCTGAAATTAGTTGCCAATTCTGAAATTAGTCGCCAAATCTGGAAAAGGAATCTGAAATTAGCTGCCAGATGCGGGATGGGATCTGAAAATGGGAAATTATTAATCCTGATGATTCTGATCAGGACAATGGAACAAAATTATTAAATTATTGAATTACCATCCGTCCAGGACAAGTGAGCAAAATTTCGAATTAAGGTATCCGACAACTTTTTTTTAAAAAAAAAGGAGATATGGGGATTTTTTTGTTATTTTTGGATTTGTTTAATGCATTTTTAAAAAAATGTGCTAAAATTAAGAAAGAAAAAGAAATTATTATTACTAAATTGGGAAAAAATAGGTAAAAATTGACAAAAAATAGCATAAACGCGGCCCATTCTGCACCAAAGGTTTATGAACAAGTTTTCAATTTTTTCAATCTAATATGTTGCTGTATTATTCAATTTTGAAATGACCTTCAGGATAAGAGATATTTTCTTTTCTACAAAAACTAGAGCACTTTATCTCGGTTACTATATGAAAATGCTTAAAAAGACAGTGATTATATTCACATAAGGGACTGTAAATTTTGTCATAAAACAGTGATTGATAAATCTGAAGGTTAAAACAATTCTACTATTATACAGAACTTACAGAACAAATATCAGTTAATTATGTTCAAAACTTTTTTAGCAATCGCTGACCCCGCGTTTGATTATTTTCAAAAAATCACACTTCAAGTAAAACGAGTTTTAAAGTAATGACATCGGCTTTTACTAAAACACTAGTAGTTTTTGTTCTAGTAAACGGAAAATGATAAACTTAGTATTTTTATAAAGCTAATAAGATGGCTCATAAAATAAATCCATAAAAAAAATTGTCAGTTTTTAGCAAAATTCAGTTTTAGGGTAGTCGGATACCTTAACCTGACCCTTTAAAGTGGGTAAAAATTGAGTTCAAAGATTCCGTTACATACAAGTGAAGCTGATGTTAAAAGAAGATGTAAAGGTTAAACGGTTTTGGCGAAAATTTCAACCGACTTTGCGACAAATAAAGCGACTTTGGCGAAATCATTCCTCGTTGTGACTGAACTTTCGATTGCGCACGTTTCGCTCAAATTATAATAGCTCTAAAAACTAAAATAAAAAGTATCATTTTTAAGTTTTGAGATGAAATAAAACTTGTTTGAAAAGATATCAATCAGAAAGAGATATTATTCACAAACTTCCCTCTTTCCTTGGAGGTATATACAAGGAAAAAGGAAATTTGATAATCATAAATCTTAATAATTCTCAATTGTAATTTCAGTTCGCAAAGTGATTTGATTTTGTAAACATCTTGACCATTAAAACTTACATATAATTTAAAAGTTAAGTTATACGACTCTCTTGGCAGCTAAATTTTAAAGTCAAAAGGTCACATTTATATGATTTCCCCCTACCTCAGGCACAAAAGGCGTAATTTATCTGACTTTCAAACGGGGATGATCATTGGTTTTCACAGCCAGGGTGATAATATTTTGATAAATGTAGTTTGTGAAATGATCATGTGCTGTGCTGTGCTGTGGAATAAGTGTATTTTGAAGTGTACATGACAGTGTACCTTTGGAAAAGAACGGCGCTGATGTTGCATCGTCTGTCGGGGATTCATCGAGTCTAGTGTAATGAAACAGGAGGTCGCCATCAATCCCGGCATGGCCGCTTAGAGGGTAGGCTTCGTCAGTAACCAGGCCATACCGTTGGAAGTATATTTCCAAAAAGTCATGTCCAGGGGTTAGGTGAAAGCGGGCAACAGCCTCGGCTCTCTCCAGGTGCCTCGGGATAAGACCCACAGTGGCCAGGGTTTCCTATGACTTTCCAAGGCTCTTGGGTTTTGCGGTCAAGACAGTACATTTGTCAATGTATGTAGATATAATGCTCTTTGCTCTTCTGAAGGTCAAGGGGACTTCTGGTTGAGACGACTCGGCTCCCTGCTTGGCTTTTTGTTCGGCTCTATCATTGCCAAAATTATTAGCTTCAGTTTTTACTTCAGCATCTTTCTCTTTTTTTTTTTTGTCTGAATCTCGAATCATTTTACTTATTTCGAACGTAAATCAGATTTACCTCAAATACTCAACACGAGACAGAACTTCTGATAAAATAACACAGAAGTATAATCACAAATTAAATAAATTCATAAATTAATTACATAACCTCCAAAATGTAATAATCCAGTTCGTAAATTTGGCTACTTCAGGTTGGGTTGATTACAGTATTCCGTCTTTTCAACGGACGCCATTTTGTTGTGACTCAAAAAACTATCATTGTTCGGTTTGTTCCTTTTACTTGGCTACGCAGAGTTTCTAAATCTCTCCAAGTCTTTATTAGTCTTGCTTCTTTCTCATTTAATTGCACTTCCAGATCTTTTATTTTATTTTCAAATTCTTCATTTTGTTTATTTTCTTTGCTTTCAAGCTGATCCTTGAAATGATGATGTGTAAGGTCTGTCTGGAAAGCTATAATTGAAGAACTTAAGTATCAAACGAAGGAGGAACTTCAGAGATGTGTCTAAGACGACAGTACAAGGAATCCTGTTACGTCTAGACCTCCAAAGCATACAGATAGTCATGTTATCAATGCTGAAGTAGTTGGTGCGGCAAAAATGGCCTCAGTTTAAACGGCTATACCAGTACTGAACTGCTACAGATAAGCAAAGGAATATCTTCTCTAAAGATTCATGTGTGTTTTTCGCTTTATCGAACATAGAAGCTTATGTATCAGATAAGTAAACGTTCGAGAACGAATGTCCAACAACCATTGTTGAAAGAATGCAATTTGATAGTGGTGATATTATTGTGAGAGAAGTGCTCTCATGGTAATACCTAGTGTTTCTTTTAGCTCTGGAAGGTACATTCAGGGGATCAGGTCATGTATTCATTATTGACGATCGTGTACACCCATTCATGTTTTGCTTCCATAGAAAAACGAGATATTTCGACAGGACAATGACACGCATAATATATATACAGGTTTTGAAATTCACCGGATCTGAACCCAATAGAAACTGCTTAGGATCATTTCGATGGTTATGATTTCAAAATGGACACTCCATTATATATAGTGTCGCTGCTGCCAAAAGTACTACAGTCTGCATGGTTTTACGTACCTGGCGCAGCTACCGCTGTATCAATAATACGAGGCCCCTAAGCTACAGGGGACAAGCTAGACATCTACTGTCCTCTACCGGCAACGCAACCAACCGGAAACTCCATTTCCTCTTTTCCTTTATTTTCCCTGTTGTCACACTTGCGCCCATACATTCCTATCCAATAAATTATTGTTACGATGTCCTGTATCTACCCTTAAAATGTGTACCATGAATTTGGGACCACCCTATATAAAGTAGTTGCTTAATTTATCTTTTAGATTAAAATTACATTTTGCTTTCCTTTTCCAGCTTACTACACAAAATCCCAAGATTTTTGGATTTTTTGGCGAGAAGAATCCTCAAATTAATAAGACATTTGGCGCCGATCTGATACGAGATATTTTAACAGGAGTTCCTGATGTGGAATCTATTGTACAACATTATCTCTCTGATGATGTCTCAGAAAATGCCTACAACTTCATAAGACGCCAAGTATACACTTCGTTTACAGATGAATTCTTTCTGTGTCCTAGTGTATACTATGCTGAAAAATGTGCAGAAAAAGGAAACGAAGTTTATTTCTTCAAATGGAGACATCGGCCAAGTGTAAATCCATGGGCGCCTTGGATGGGAGTTGCACATTTCGACGAAGTTCAGTTTGTCTTTGGTCAGCCTCTTTTAAATTCCTCGAGTTATGAAGCAGAAGAGATACTACTAAGTTCAGAGGTTTTAAATATACGGAGCAGTTTTGTGAAAACTGGGTAAGTAATTCTGTTCGATTTTTTCATATTGATACGCATGTATTATATGCTCAAACAAATTTTTAAAAAATTCTCCAAATTAAAAACATTATTAAATTAAAAAACATTGCCAAATTTAAAAAACATCGCTAAATTAAAAAAAAACATCGCCAACTTTTAAAAAACATCACCAAATTTTAAAAAAACCATTGCCAGATAAAAAAAACATTGCCAGATATAAAAAAAAACCTCACCAAATGAAAAAATGCATCTCCAAATTTAAAAAAAACACCGCCAAATTTTAAAAATATTACCAAATTTAAAAAAAACATTACCAAATTAAAAAAAAACATTACCAAATTTTAAAAAAAAAACATCACCAAATTTTAAAAACATTGCCAAATTAAAAAAACATCGCCAAATAAAAATGTCGTCAAATGGTATTCTCGCTTCCGTATATGCGTGTGAGAGATATTGTTCATCAACGTTTCACAACAAAGAAACACAAAGGCTATTGGCAACAGTCCTCTTAATTTTAAAACACGATCAAGTGATGAGGGCGACACTCGAACTGTAATTTCCATCTCGTAACTACAACACCACGACTACGGTAAGACTTTGGCCATGGCATACTCAATGTGCTTCAGCACCTCTACAAGGTGGGATTTTAGTGGTACAAAGGCTCGAATTCATGACCAAGACCACTAGACTATCGCCGCCACTTCCGCATATGAGCGAAAACTACCGCTCATTTTCACTCCATAACACTTCGCCAAATAAATTGGTGAAAAGATATAGAAAAATAAATTAAACTCAGTAGCGCAACAGCCCATGAGGGCCGAAGCCATGTGCAGATGTTCCGGTCAGGTAGTCAGTCTGACGCAAAATCTCCAGTGTTTAGTTCCCAAGCGAGCTTCACACTCATTTATCGACCCACTGAAGGGATGAAAGGCTGAGTCGACCTTCCCTAGTCCGGGATATAAACCCAGAACCTGTAGCGTGGAAACGCGAAACACTGCCCCTCAGCCACTGGGCTTCCGTAGAAAAGTAAAATAAAGCATTTAAAAAAACACGCATACACTTGAAATAAATAAAAGATCTAATAACAACAATATGCCGAAACGCCGTAATAGTATCCAAAACAGCGACGAGTTTCTTTTGTTAGATAATACAACTTGAATTCGCACTACGAAACGAAATTCTGGTAAAATCTAATTTTGGCCACAACTTATGTAAAGAAGAAAAACAAATCGTGTAATTTGAATCCGCAATCCTCATAGGATAATAAGAACTAGTTGACAATAAAGGTGTGTACTAAAATAGGATTCCGAAATTCTGCAGTTTCACGATGTTTTTTGTTTTCTATTTCACAAAAACCAACAGTTTTTCGGATACTTACATATTAGATCGTATTTTCAGGAAATACTCAGTGGACGCGGTAGCCAAGTGATCAAGATATCGGATCGTGGCAGGCATGTCATGAATTCGAGCCCAGTACCACTAAAGACCCAACGTGTCGGGGGGCGATGCACGTTAAATCTGTCGAGAGCTCAAACGTCCTTCCGTTGGTGCGGTAGTTAGGAGATGGGGTGCCAGCTCAGATGTCGTCCTCGTCACTTGACCATGGTTCAAAATTACGAGGTCCGTTGTCAAAAGCCCTCATGTAGCTGAACAGTGCGACGTTAATATTCACTCGGGAAATACTCTCCGCCAAATCTATTTTCTCTTCTTTAGAAAAACTTTCTAAACTTTAATAATTTTGGTTGAATTGTCGAATCGGCCACTTATCCCGCCAAGTGTTTTTTCGCCAAATCTGGTAACTCTGCTGATTTTGTATCAGTGAGGGAGAAGTCGGATCGCGGCGTTAAAACGCGCTAAGTTGGCGATTTTTCAAAATTTAGTGGACCAATGGCTGATTCGACAATTTCACCATAATTTTTCACAACAAAATAAGAGAAAATATTATAAGCTATAAAACAATTATTTTGTTTTCAAATAAACAAGATCAAGATAATTGTTTTTGTACATCCGCGGGAACAGTTTCCTATTATTGGCTACGTATCGTGAAATTTGACGACATTTTTTGATTTAATAAAATTGTTTGATGGCACATAATGCGTAAGTACCTTAGCATGCATTTAAGTAGGTGTAATAACATGCAAAATTAGTATACAACATTAAAAAAATAAGGCAATCTGATATGTATACAACTCAGACAACTCTGTTGTTTTGCATCGGATAAATATGCAAGCTGAGATAAAATTTTAGCAATAAATTCAATAACGGGATTGCTATGTTGTTGATAACTTTAAGAAATATAATAAATATTATACTATACATGTGCACATATATTCATTGCTATTGTCTTAACTAGGAAACCAAGAATTCCTTGGACATTATACAGCAAAGACAGTCCCAGTTTCAAATACTTAGGCCCTGGAACTCGTATAGAGACCAAGGATCACGGAACTTGCAAATCGGAATGCGAATTTTTCCACCCTTTTTTTACACCAAAGTAATTTTTTGAATGTTTTTACTGATATTTACTTCCCTGTAAATGATTATTTTCATTTTTATTTTACTCATATTATTTAATTTTCGAAAAAAATCATGTTAACTAAAATTAATAGATTTTTACTGACAAATTTCTGCAAAACTTTAAGTTCTCTATTGTTTTCTTATTATAAGATTCACTACAAAATGTTATGCTATCTATGTATGAATGGAATAAACCTCTTTTTACACAAGGAAAGAGTTTTTTTTTATTTGTAAAATTGTTTTTTTTCAATAATATCTTGCCATGTAACATATTATCTAAAAATCAAAATTTTAGCTGTAACCAATCAAAATTTTGGTCCTGTGAAGTCAAATTTTCAGAACAAATAGATATTCAAACGATTATTTTATTTGCTTGAAAAATTTAATCCATACCTTGAATTTTCTCACAACAGACGTGTTGTTACACAAAGGTCCATTTTTAACCTCCCCGGCGCCCTAGGCACTTCAAATTGTTACGCCCCCTCCTTCGCTATTTTCATAGATTCCTTTTGTTTCGAGAGATTTTCCCTTATCTCTTATTCTTTTTCCTTTCTTTGTTTCGGGTCTTTGGATAGTCTTTCAATTGCCCACCAATTATGAACCCGCCGTATCCCGGACTGGCCACCGGCAACATAAGGAAAAGATAGTGGCGTGGTTTGGCCACCCTCTTGATCATTTCTTACCTACGGAATCCTAGTCATCCACCTACCCTTTTGTAAATTAGTACAGTAAATTAATGAAGTCATTTGAAATTACAGTATCGAATATACATTATTGTAGAAACTGTTTGTTAGTTATTATGTTTTTCATCGCTTATCGCTTTACTATCTTTAAAGTTTAGACATTCTTATTCTTCGTTGGGTCACTGTCATTGTATTTGTCTAACAAATGTTTTCTTCAAGATTTGATCATTGCAATGTAATCAATGATAATATTTTTTTTTTCAATGGGGCTGCGCATTGGTCTTTTACACCGTTGCAGACCTAGTACATTCCCCAGAAGCTGGTATCACTTTTTAGCGCTGTACCATATAGGCGATACCAATTACAGCAAGCAATTTTGACGCCCAGAAGAGCCCAGTTTACTCCACAGAGGGAGGCAGGCACCTGAGCTCTTGGCGATGCGAACCAGTACTAGGATTTAATTTTTCCGAGAACTTCCAAGCCAAACAGACACTCTAGGGATCTTTTACATGCCGCATAATTATACGACATGGCCACTGTCGATTTTCTGCAGCATGAAAACCCACCGACTTGAGGGGGGGGGAATTATATCATCATAATTGTAATTAATTTTGAGTGCACAGTAACATCAAACTGTTAAGCTTTTCTTTTTCCATAGTAGATCTCATTTAAGTCTTTACTCTCTTGAGGGCAGAAATACTTTTTTCATGACTCGCTAGGCGCTGATACGTTCGAGCTGTAATTTAAATTTTTTCTCTTTTCTAGCCAATTTTTCGCGCCCCAAAATCTTTTGCGCCCTAGACACGTGTCTAAGCGGAAAGTCGGTCCTGGTTATATATTAGGTTACTAAGGTTTATAACAAATATCCACAAAAATTAACTGATTACAATAAGGAATTATTAAATCTGTGTGCTTTTATTTTACTTCAAGCTATTTTCATAGTTTTAATACACACACTTTACACATGCTTATTTACTTTGACTTATCATATATTTGTTAAGTTATTTTAAACTTCATGCACGGTTAGTTGTTACATTTACTGAAGACTGATGAATACATTATATCGGTGGTCTTCAAACTTTTTCGACCAAATTCTTAGAACTATATTATGTTTTCGTTGGACCCAATTACACACACACTTTTGGAAGAAAATATTTTAAAATAGTATTTAAAATAGATCAACTTGTTACAGGTACATTACGTAAAGACAATAAAAAAAAGAGAGTATCACACTTGTTATTAAAAAATATTAATGTAATTTTTCAATAAGATTTACTAACTACTAATATTAATTTCTGATCCAAGTGTCACTTATCCATCTGTTGTATTTAGTAACTGAGATAAATGGTAGCATTTTTTTTTTATGCAAATCATTGCAGTCTCAGTTTATTGAAATTATCTGCCGTCGCATTTCCTCTTCTAAATGTATTAAAATGTTCATAGCTGCGTGAGAAATCCTGTATATTTTGCTTGAATGCGCAACCTAAAATTTAGGAGCTGCTCTTGCTTTAATTTAAAGTTAATGCTGATATGTCGATATGCGTTTCCCTCTTCTTGATTATAGGTGTTTTTTCCACAAATAAAAAAAGTGCATTTTCCATCACAAAACGATTTAGTTTTACAAAACATTGTACTAACGTGAAAAAAATTATTTCAGGAAACCAAGCAGGTAATAAATAAAAGAATATTTACAATCTAATAGGTAGTACATACAAAGAAAAAAATGTTTTAAAATTCTCTTTTTTTTATATATATAATTATTAAAGTATTACAAAATAAAGTTATATTATGGAAAAATAAAATTTTCTGTTTTAATGACTAGAATGAGCTTTAGATATTTGTGGTTATACAAACTTCATAAGAGTTATGAATCCATTTTGTATATACATTAATAATTTTCTTTTTGGTTTCTTATTGTGACTTGTGGCACCCCTGTTGGCCAAGTTAACCTAGTGGTAAAGGTAATGTATTCATGGCCGGGGTGTCATGAGTTCCAAGCCGAAAATGCTGAAGACCCACCGTGTAGAAGTGGCCAATGTTCATTAAATATATTGAGGTTCAAAAGTCCTCCCATTGGTGTGGAAGTGAGGAGAGGGGGTGCCAGCTCAGGTGTCGTCATTGTCACATGACCATGATTCAAAATGACGAGGTCAGTTGCCAAAAGACCACGAGTAGATGAATAGTGCAACATTAACATTCATTCATGTTGAACACAGTCTGAAAACCACTGTTTATATCAACCATTAAATTGTCTGCAAAATGGATGTCATTATTCATGAAATCTTTTGATTTTACATGATACAAATGCTCAAACTTACGATGAAGATCATAATGGTTTTACTAGGTATAGTTCTTGCTATATTTATTTCTGCTACTTTTTTCTTCACAAATATGAAAACACATTTGCAATTAGAAGTAAAAAAAATTTTAATCATTTAAACATAAAATGCCCATATTTCTAGTAATATACAAAGCACACACACACACACACACACACATACAATTTTAGACTTCATAATACCTATTCAAGGATGAAAACCCTCAGAAAATTTCTAAGAAAATGGGAAGTAATGGTAAAATTTTTGCATGTATCTTAGTCACTGCATAATGATGAGAATAACAAGTACAGAGAAAATCCTTTTGTTTGCTGTTTATTACATAGTGAATTCATTTTTTAAATTCACAGAGAAAATATTTTAATACTCAAAATGAAACATGGCTATTAATTGGAATATAAATATGCTCATAGATCTTACATTAATAACCTCTTTATTTTAATATAAAATAGATTTAATAGGAAACAAGAATCTTTTTGAAAATTTGATTTCCAACAGGACACTGATTCTTAGAAATAGTGCAACTAGCAGTTTACCATGAATTTTAAATTTTTAAAAGCAGAGAAGACATTTCTGTAATGATAATTTAAAATGAGATTATTATCAATATATATATTATGAAAATAATAATAAATTAATAATAGTTTGTTCATTCACAAAATTTTTCTCAAATTATCACCAAAATAATATCATTATAAATTAATTAGATTTAAAAGATGAACCATAAAATAAGGCAAGAGAAATAAAAACTCCTTTTAAACAAGATCAACTTTTAATACTGAAGATAAAATATACAAACACTGTGAAAAAGATAAAAGTAAAAAGCTTATAAGTTTATAATATATATATATATATATATATATATATATATATAGGAATTATATAATATAACAATAACAGTTAAAAAAATTTAGATAAACTTTTATAGCTTTAGAGAGTTGAGAAAAGAGATAAATGTAAATAAAACATTTTAATCCTTTTTTTTTTTAACTTTAGCAAACTACAAAGGAATGATTTTCAAAACAATACAGTTAATGAAAAGTTTTCTTCTCTTCAAACTATACACAATATAAAAAGTATTTCAGCAATTACTTTTTCACATGGTAATAAATAAATATCAATAAAAAAAATCAGAAAAATCACATAAATCTTAAACAAAAACAATACAAAAATTAAAAAATTTTAAATCTAAGAATTCCTCCATTTAAGTACTTTTTAATGACGTTAAGCTATTTAATTCACAACCATTATCTAAAGTTCAAAGACCAACAATTTTCTTTGAAAATTGATATTTATTACTATAAACTCCAATAACTATTCAATAATTAACATTTTGAAAATTCTGATAAATATTTTAAAGCTACACTTTAAAAATGATAAGAATATCTAAAAATACTCCTTTTTTCTTCTTCCCATTTTTTGATATCCTATCTCTGGTGGAATGTCAACTTTAGATCTGATACTTTATTAATTTTGAAGATATTTCAAGTTTCTAAGAATTATTAGTCTCACAAAAACCCTATGCCTTTACATTTAAATGTATTTTGCTCAGACTATTTTTAAAGTTGCATGTGTTTTCTATTCCTTAAGAATTTTTTTCACTTCAAGATAATGTCTTGAAACTTTTGAAGAGAGAGATACTATCATATATATTTACTATGAAAGTTAGGTTCAATTTAGATCTAATAATTCACAAGTCCCTTTTTTATAAAATGTTCAAAATTAATATTTTTAGAATTTTCATGTTTGTTTTGGGAATAAGGACAAAATAATCATTAAAATCCAACAAGGATCCAACTAATTTTTATTTTCAATAATGTAATAAATATAAATCACTTAAAAAAGTTAAAAAAATTAAGTACTTTATAAAAAAAACTTTAAAAAGGGAATTTATTTTTTAAAAAATATTACAGTTTTTAAAAGATTTTTTGGAAAAACATATTATATAGTCTTAAAACGAGTCTCTTACATTACATTCAAACTATTGGTAATTTTCTAATTTCAAAACCTAAACAAAAAAATATCACCAAAACAACCCAAGTAAAAAAATATTTTAACTTATTTCTTTTGCACTTTAGATAATATAAATCCTTATACAAAACTGAGAATATTATTCAAAAAATTCAAAATTTAAATCACAAAATTTCTTTAAAAAATGTATATAAAAGGCAATTTATTTTGAATAATACTTATCACAGTTCTGAGTGTTCATGTTTAATTATTACTTCTGTTTCATCTGAATTTTTTATCAAATGTACAAAAAAGTTAACTACATCAACATAATTTTTAACACCTATTCTTTCATTGTGGCCATGAAAACGCCCCGTTTCATTTATCTTCATACGTACAAGACTGAAGCGATAGATAGAATCGGTAAAATTCAAGTACCACTTTGTGTCCGTATTTGCAATTAGAAGACCTGAAAATGACAAACAGATAATTTTAAAAATACATTACAAGTTGTTAAGGGATACAGTACAATTCAATTGATAAAAGTTGGTCTAAAAGTAAGATATATTTTTCAATTCCTACTATTAGCTCACTCTCTCTCTCTATATATATATGTATAGTTCAAATTTTCCATCATTAATAAAATATTTTCTATTCATCCAAACAACTTCAAATAATTTTTTCTTAACTTGTAATGGATGACACTTGATGTTAATAGTTTTTTCAAATATTACTCATTATTAATTAAATTAATTACCGGTTGTAGACGCCAACTTAGATTCGTCTCTATTGTTATAACAATGTAACTGTTAAAACAATGACAAAAGTTGGCATCGAAAACCGGTTTTTTAGTGGAACTAACCAAACAGAGTGTGCATTGTTAGAACAATGCAAACAGATCATACTCTTTTTTCAATTCCTATTATTAGTTCACTCTCTCCCTCTCTATATATAAATTTATTTTAATATATCTTGTTCAAATTTTCAATCATTAATAAAATACTTTCTATTCATCCATGAAAAGGAGGAATTGACTTAAATTTTCTTTTTAATTACAACATTTTCTAGCCTAAATTATTCTTTATATATTTTTCTATAAAATCGCAAAGTTTGAAATCTCTAAGCTTAAAAAATTTAGAATTATGATAACTTTTATGTTTGTTTTTATTCACATTTCAGAGGCAAAAATTTAAAAATTTAAACTGTTTTATGTCAGAAAAAATAATATGTGTCTGTCTACATTTAAAATACTAAGAATTTTTTTATATTGTGCCATATCCTTTGATATCTTTTTCTAGTTATACATGTAATAAAAAATGGATTTTTTAATCAAAACAGTATTTATTTTTAAAAACAATTCAATTTAGAATTTACACATTTTTATGGAATTTTCAATAAGCATTCATAAAAACAACACTTTATAAATATTAGCCATGTAATCACAAAACCCATACAAATTTTGCTCATTGTTTGATTTACTTGTAAATCAAATTTTGTGCGTGTATGTCAATCATTGTATAGGAGAAGCATTTTAAATCATTTCATAAATTTTAAAATTTTCTTTAAAATATTAAGCAGTTACTTTTTTGTGGTATTTTGAGAACAAAAAAACTATTTTACAAAACACACATATACATAGGGGGGAATTTAAAAAAAAGTTAAAAACCCAAATTTAAAGATTTTTGTATAAATCGTACCATGTCCCCTTTAAAAAAATTATACAAAGCTTTAATAATATTATTTTTTTCCACACTAAATAATAAACACAAAATGTTTACATTAAAATTTTTTTTAAATTACTCTAGATGGTTAAATAATTATAAATTTTAAAGGCTGATTTTTTAATTTAATAAACAGAATAAAATGATAAAAAATCAAATTTTTAGTGAAGGAATTTTTTAAAACAATGACGGGAAAAATGGATAGTACAGTGGTGGCAAAAAGCCCTGAACACACTCATTTTTAGCATAATTTTTGTGTTTGACTTCATTTTCCGTTGTGAAATTATCGCACTATCTTAAATATTGTTATTGATTTTAATGTATTTTTTTATGCTGATTTCAAATCTACTACTAGTTTCTTAATGACTAAAATATTTTTTGTAGTAAAGCTGCCTGAACACAATAATGTGAAATATGTGCAGAATAAAACAATATAGAAAAATATAATATCAAAGAAAAATAACACGAAAATTGACAAACACGGTATATTTAATAAGCATTTTGAAAATTACATTGTTGTCACATGTTAGAAAATCAATATTTTATGGGCCAGCCGTTTGCTTTAATTACGGCTCTACATCTTTTTGGCATGGAATGCACCAATTTCAAAAGATCTTTCGTGACAATATGGTTGAAGGAAAATATTAAAGCTGCTAAAGTACCATGTGGCCTTTCTACTGTTGTGAGAACTTTGAAAAGATTTTCTGAAACAAATTTTATTGCGGACAGGGGGCGATCAGGACGACCAAGAAACAAACATCTTTACGTGAAGACAGGTTATTGCTCAGAATTTCACTTTCAAACAGAAAGCTTAATTCCTCGCAAATTTTGAAACAATGGACTTTGACATCAAATGTGAGTGTGTGCCCAAGAACTGTTACAGGAAGACTGCTGGAAATTGGGTTACGAGGCTGTAAAGCACGCCCAAAACCATAACTGACTGAATTTCAACGCAAGAGGCGATTGACGTGGGCAAGGGAACATTCATTATGGACTATTAAAGACTGGGAAAAGGTAATATTTAGTGACGAGAGTCAAGTTTGTATTTCTGGCAACCAAAGTAGTGCCTATGTAAGATGATGCACTCATGAGGAATTCAGCCCTCAGTGTCTGAAGCCCACAGAAAAGTACCCGACAAAAGTGATGGTATGGGGTTGTATGTCTTCGCATGGTGTTGGAAGACTTACCATCGTTAGCAGAACAGTGAAAGCCATGGATTACATTGAAATACTACAAAATAAATTGTTACCAACTGCGAGAGATCTTTTTGGGAATCAGTCATGGATTTTTCAGGACGATAACGCTTCTTGTCATCGTGCAAAGGTAGTCCAGAAATGGTTGAAAGACCATACTGTGAATAGAATGAACTGGCCAGGACAGTCTCCCGATCCTTAATCCTTAGTCCTATTTAATCCGATCGAGAACTTATGGTTTAAAATTGGATATGAAATTTCGAAGAAAAACCTTTAAACAAACGTGAATTAATTGAAGCTTTAATATTTTCCTTCAACCATATTGTCACGAAAGATCTTCTTTTGAAATTGGTGCATTCCATGCCAAAAAGATGTAGAGCCGTAATTAAAGCAAACGGCTGGCCCATAAAATATTGATTTTCTAACATGTGACAACAATGTAATTTTCAAAATGCTTATTAAATATACCGTATTTGTCAATTTTCGTGTTATTTTTCTTTGCATATTATGTTATTCTCTATATTGTTTTATTCTGCCATATTTCACATTATTGTGTTCAGGCAGCTTTACTACAAAAAATATTTTAGTCATTAAGAAACTAGTAGTAGATTTGAAATCAGCATAAAAAATACATTAAAATCAATAACAATATTTAAGATAGTGTGATAATTTCACAACGAAAAATGAAGTCAAACACAAAAATTAGCTAAAAAATGAGTGTGTTCAGGACTTTTTGCCCCCACTGTATATGCTAGCTGGATTAATTTAGATATAAAATAATTGCTTCAGAAAGGAAATAAAAATAGGTATATTAGATATGATTCATAAGCATTTTAAAATACTTACTAGGTACAACACAAGCTTCTTTATATATTTGTTTTATACTCTTCTTTATGCTTAAATAACCAAATGAATCAATTGGTGATATAGGATGCGGTTCTATCTCAGATAGTACTTTAATTTTAACTCTGTCATCATTTATGGTATTTTTTTACAAATTCTAAAACCTGGAAAGTGTATATAAAGTAATATAAAAATTATTACATAAAATTACACAAAGTAAAATAAATGATAACAAATATAAAATTTTACCTGCTAATGCAATTTTCAACTTTTTATTTTATTACATTCATTTTTTCTACTCAAAAACTTAGACATATATGCATATTTTAAATTTAGCTTCAATAAAAAAGATTGAACAAAGATAAAAACTACCACCATAATTGTAGTAAGATAAAAACTAGCAAAGCTAATTATTTTAATTTTATTCAAATTTTCCTACATTCATTAATTATAAGCAAACTTTTTTTCCTCAATTTAAAGAACATTTATACAATGAAATTACATTTAGAAAACTATTGTTACTTGCAATTATAATGATCACATTCAAGGAAAAAATAAACTATTTTATAATAGCAATGATATTTAAGAAATTTCATCTTTTCATATAGAAACAAACTATAAAGAATGAATTGGTTAAAAAAATAAGTAATTCTGTTAACAAAAAAATAATTTGAGAGCAAAAGAAAAAAATAATCTCAAAAGGTTATATTTACAAACCTCTTGAACCGTTTGAGCAGGATGTATTCTAAAATTCACTGATCCAGTAGCAGAACTTGGTATAACATTTAACTATAAAATAATTAATATAGTTTAGAACATTTTATTCATGAGAAATACAATAATAAGTTACCAAAATAATTTTTCTTACTTTGTTTCCACCTTTTACAATAGTAACAGCAGTAGTAGTTCTATGTATAGCACTCATTATAGGGTGTCTCATAGTCCTAGGGCATTATTTGAAAAAAAAGTAAATATATTACAAAAATACATGTTTCATAATATTGAATAAGTAATTATGAAACAAATTTATATATAACATACACACAACATTTATGCATTCTGGCAAAAAAAAATTTACATATATATATGCATTTATAACTTAATACCTACTTAAAATTCTAATTTTATATAAATTTCTTCTAAATCATAATACTGAATATCATATTTTGAAACATATCTCATTTCATCTTGCATTAAAGAATTAAAATCAATACTTTGATAGATGTATTAGTAATTCTTCATCAAAAGAATTAGATCTTGAACTTTGGACAGATTTATAAGTGATTAGCAGTAAAATAATATCTTTATAGTTAACACTGATGTAATTTCTAAAAATTACTTACATTTCCCTTCACTTGAACATGTGATAATAGTCTTATATATGGATAAAGAAACTAATTTCTAATACATGAAGTGTCTTACTGAGTGATTGAAACTTTTTCCCAAAACACTGATGTAATTTTAAAAATAACTTATGTGTCCTTCACTAGAACATGTGATTTTATTCTTTACATTACATTTTTCCCTGTTTTTTTTAATCCAGAAACCAAATAATGCCCTCTCTTGTATTTGTAGACGGATGAACAAAACACTTAAAATAAATCTTGAAATGTTAAAATTAAATAAATGGTTATGTGATCAATACTAAAAAGCTTTTTTAATGCCACATGACTAAGTAGAATAGCTACAAATATGGGCTAAGCTGTCAGGCTTAGAGCTAAAATTTATATAGATATATAAAATGTAAATGCATATGGATAAAGAAATAAACTTTTAATACATGAAGATTATATTGTGCTTCTATTAAAAAATTATACATAAATATATTTAGTATCAGAAAGTAACAAATTTAACACTATTTTTTTCATTTACTGAAAATTTTTAATTCCAAATGCTATTACATCTCTCTTTTATAACAACTGTTATTAAAAAATCCAGCATTATTAAGTTAAATCAAACATATTTTAATATTTTAGGGAACTTTTAAACTCGTAACAAGAATAATCTGAAACATCCAAAAAGAATTGTATATTTCTTAGTTTTTTAATTACTGTCATAGCTCAAATTAGCACTGAAAGTCAATAATAAGCTAATATTATATTTAAAAAATATTATTCTAATTAATGGAAATATTACAAAAGACTTACAATGGAATAATAGGTTTAAAAAGCCAAGTGTTCGCAAGCACAGTTTTCAAAGGCAATGGTGCCTGCAAAAGGATTTATAAAAAAAATAATAATAATAAGTTTCATGAATCAAAAGCAATAGATATAAAACAGAGCATTTAAATGTAAAATACAATTTAAATAAACAGGAAAAATAATTTAATCTTGATTTATTCAGAGAGTACTTGTAATGTGTACAATGTTCTTTGAAAAATCAATAAAATTATTTTAAAAAACTTTTAAATAATAGACATTTTTTTCCTTTTTATTTCAGTTTAAAACAAAAAATAACGTATAGCGCTTAGTATTTTTTTAAAAAATCTAAAATTATAAAATTTGCATCAGTATTATATAAGACCTCTAAGCAAAAACTTAGAATTTATCAAAAGTTAAATTTTATGATAAAAAGTTTCTAATGAACATAATACCAAGCTTTACCTCCCAAAATTATCACTGAAGAGTGCAGCATATTGTTCTAAAACTTAACTCCTATAGGAATTCTCAACTTTAAGTGAGTCTCAATTTGGTTTCCTTGTATCTTCATGGTTCAATTTTAAGCCCTAATATATCCCATGTCAAATTTTTAAATGTTAAATAATCTTTAAAAATTTTACTATTTGCTTAAATAATTCTATAAGGTGGTATACTCCTCTCTGAAGTAGGATTCCTGTAAGTTACACATCCTCACTCAGTTAAGTAAGTAAACATCCTCACATCTAATTAAATCACTCAAGTAAAAAAAAGAAAGATAAAAAGTAAAATTATAAGAAATAAATTCTTTAAATTAAGACTACTAAGATAATTTATTTTCCATGTTGAAGTCTTGGATTTCCTATCAAAATAAATTGTACATTATACAGTGGGAAAAACTACAATGCAGTATTCTTAATAAAATGTCTACATAAAATTCAAGAATCTGTGAATCTGTTTTTAATTATGAAGAAAAACAAATACATACAATCAGCAATACATAAATGTACGAAATCAAGAAGAAATAAAAAAATTATCCATTAAAGATTGTATATTCTGCAGTTTATATATAAAAATTAATTTTGAAATACTTTCCTATTAGAAATGCATTCATAAATTATTAATATATATATATATATATTATATAAATGTATTATATAAATATATATATCATATATATATATATTATATAAATATACTTTTATCATATATATATATATATATATATTATATAAATGTATTATATAAATATATATATCATATATATATATATTATATAAATATACTTTTATCATATATATATATATATGATAAAAGAGATGATTTTAATTTTAACATTCTTAAAATTCCTTACTGGAATTCAAACATCTCTATATCAATCTATCAAAATATTATTTTCAATTATACAAGTATTTATCGTAACAAGGTATTAGTTAGTGATAAATCTAATATATATTTAAATATTAATAACTTTATTAAACATTGTATGGAACACAGTTACCCTCCTAAATTTATAAAAAGTTATATAACAGTTAAATAAAAAAAGTTTTCAGTTGTACAGTTTATAGATAGATGGCACCTCTAGCTAAGTAATTTTATAATAATATATTTTATTAAAAATTAATCGTTTATGTCTGGATGGTATTTTTATTTTCTATAAATTTTTTAAATAAAATATAGAATTTTTAAAAGTATATATATAGTAATAATGCTACTTTATCAATACATAATAATTATATGCGTTACTGTTATTGTCCATAAGAGGCGAATATGTATTCACGTGGTAAGTCTTCTATTAGTTTAGCTTTGATTTTAAATATTTTAGTAATTATTAAAGGCTATAACATTATAGTATTACATTAATAGATTATGGTTTTATCTATAATATAGTTAAACTTCTCTAGAAATTTATTGCTTTCCCTATGGCCCAGAATATTGGCAAATTCAGGTGAAGGTTGGCTGGCCAAAGAACTATGTTTAAACCTGCATTCCTAGTTCCTAAGGCTGGGAGTTTGCTTTTAGTATTTCTGTGGCTAAATCTTTTCTATTATGACTATAGTTATCTTAGGTATATAACTATTTTTTGTATATTTTTGAAATATATATATATAAATATATATATGAGTGTGTGTGTGTATATATATACAAGGGGTGATCAAATGAAAAGGTACGAAACGACATAAAAATGAAACAGTTAAATATTTGCATATTCCGCCAAGGGAGAATGTAGCGAGACATCTCGGGATGCCATTGGAGACTCTGACTGGGATCGGATCATGCGCGGGTGCCTGCATGCACAGGAGAGAGCAAAGGCTCGTATAAAAAGCGGCGTCCAAATGATGCGGCAGTACGTATGAGGACAGGATGGCGTTCGCGTTGCAAAATTCGACGATTGAGGAGCAGCAAAGTGTTATCCGATTTCTGACAGCGGAAGGTGAGAAACCGGCAGCTATTCATCGGAGGATGGTGACCGTTTACGGGGAGGAATGTGTCTCTGACAAGTCTGTCAAAAAATTGAGTGCGAGTTTTCGTGCAGGCCGTGAGAGTGTGGGTGATGACCAGAGACCATGCCAGGCATACACTGTCATTACGAGCGATCTCATCGACAAGGTAGACAACCTAGTGAGAAGTGATCGGCGTGTCACATTGCAAATGTTGGCGCTGAAGGTGGATGTCAGCTATGGAACTGTGTAGACAATTGTTTACGACAGGTTGCGATTTCGGAAGGTGTGTACTGCTTCGGTTCTGAAGCAGCTCACCGACCAGCAAAAGAAACTGCGTATGGGACTAGCACTGCAACATCTGTTTCGGTATCATAAAGACCCCGTTTTCATGAAGCGGATCGTCACAGGTGATGAGACCTGGTGCCATCACTACGAGCCAGAGACAAAGCGGGACAGCATGCAGTGGAAGCATGTGTCGTCACCTCCCCCTAAAAAGTTCAGAGCCGTGAAGTCAGCGGGCAAGGTATTGCTCACTGTCTTTTTCGACATTCAAGGTCCGCAACTTGTGGAATTACTCGAGCACAGAAAAAGCATTAACTTCGATGTGTACTGTGAGACCCTCCGACGCCTACGCAGGTCCATCAAGAACAAAAGACCGGGGCTGCTCACGGAGGGTGTGGTTCTGCTCCATGATAACGCGCGTCCACAGGTCTCCAGAGTCACACAAATGGAACTGGACAAATTCCAATGGGAGACGTTGGACCATCCGTCCTACAGTCCGGACATGTCACCCTGCGATTTCCATGTGTTTGGTCCACTGAAGAAACACCTGAAAGGAAAGCGCTTCAACTCGGACGACGTACTCAAGGACACTGTGAAGGACTGGGTCTCGTCACAGCCACAGGAATTCTGGAAACAAGGAATCCTGCGGCTTGTTCATCAGTGGGATCGTTGTGCTCAGGCCTATGGTGTATATTTTGAATAAAGTCTATATTTGTACCCACCGTGTCGTTTCATACCTTTTCATTTGATCACCCCTTGTATATATATAATTTTCGTAGATTCTCAAAATTTAAAACGTTTTAATTGAATAATGAATATTGAAAGATAGTTTGGGTTCCCAATCATACAGCAAAACTTAACATTTCAATTCTTAACTGAAAAACACATCAATGATAATATTCATATAAAAAGAAAAGAAATAAGCCAGATATCAAATATCAATATATGCAATGGTCAGTAATAAAAATTAATTAATATCAAAAAGATATATTCATAAAACATAGAACATAAACTTTATACATACACAGTAAGCTAGTTCTTCAAGCATTGTTATTTCTGGTCCCTTACCAAATGAACTAGGAAACATATCTCCTTCAAGTCTGTCATAAAAGATAGAATATTTAAAATAGCATAAAAAAATAATTTAATTATAAATCCAAAAACTTATTTAATTACAAATCACTAAATTACTATATCAATCTTTTTCCTCCTAGAAAACTTTTTTTTTTAGATAATTTACAAAAAACTTTTCAAAAAAAAAATTCCCCTTCTCTCTTTAACACACAAACAAAATTAAAAATAAGTTATTGTGAATACTAATGTTATTTTTTGTGAATAAAATCACTAAATTGCAGTATATAGTGTATTTGAAGACAAATAAAACATATCTACTGCAATCAATAGAATTAATTTGTAAGAAAAAAATGTTTGATATAATAAGTTACAATTTAATTTATTTATAATTATAATTATGGTTAATATATTTTTTCATTCTGCAGAAAAAATTTGTGAGACCTGTAAAAAAATATGTGTATTTATTAGATATTTTCATTAATTATAGATGAATGCCTTATATGAATTATAAATTATAATTGGAATTAACACCTATATCCCAGTAAAAGACTCCCGGACTCCCATTGTTCTTTTTTTTATAGTAGAGTTTATGAATTGATTTACAAAATCATTTAGTAAGTTTTAATAAAATATGCAATGGCTTACACCAGTAGTCTCTTACCCCTGGGCTACAGACCAGTACTGGGGCCGTGGTAGCCTAGTGGTCAAGGTATCAGATCATGGCTGGCATGTCATGAATTCGAACCCAGCACCACTAAAGACCCATGTGTAGGGGAGCGATGCACATTAAATATGTCAAGAGCTAAAAGGTCTTCCCATTGGTGTGGTGTGATAGTTAGGAAAGGAGGGGGTGCCAGCTCAGGTGTCATCCTCGTCATTGACCATGGTTCAAAATTACAAGGCCTGTCGCCCAAAGCTCTCATGTAGCTGAAGAGTGTAACAATATTCACTCATACAGACTGGTACCAGTCCATAGATCAAATGGTACCTGGCCATTTAAGGAACATTAAATTTTTTCCATTTTATTTATTGTGGTGTATTTCTAACATGTTTGTGTGATTTTCCATGAATGAGAGGTTACCAAGAGAGCTCAGTAGCAGAAACTAAAACAAAACAATGGAATAAAGTAACACACTTTGGACATCATTGTCTCCTATTACGACCAGATGTAACTGTCTCATTGCAAAAAAACATGCTCAGAGTTCCCATTGATTTAGCATTCTCATGAGATAAAACGTTAAATCCTGTTATACTCCTTTTTTGAAGTAAAAGTATTTTATTTTGAAGGCACGTTTAAATATAATTAAATCAAAATTATTAAATGAAAAAAAAAACAATCTAAAATATCAACAATCAAAGTCCAACAACAATAAATCAACTAAAAAATCAACAATCTGTGGGCTGTGGTAAAATTATCAAACATTGATTGGTCCTCAGCGATAAAAAAGTTGGGGAACACTGGCTTACACAGACTACTTTTATAGATGAGGTTACATTTTTTTAAAGAAAAATATGGAGAAAAGCAACAGGACTTTACGCTAAAAACTAAAAATCTGTAGATCTACAAGAGCCCCCAAACCTCATCTTTGTATACACCACTACTAAACATTATTAAACAAAAATTATTTATTCATTTAAATGTAAACAGAAATTTTACATTTATTTTTTTACTGAATAATTAGAAAAAGTTTACAGACAACAATTATAATAGAAATTAAAAGTCTAAATAAATAAAAAGGGAACAAATATTGAAAACGTTTCAATTCATAAGAAATGAACTAATAACATTTTGTCAATTTCAACAATATTGCCACTTTAAAATTAATTTGGTTTAATAATTACTTTCCAAGAGCTTTGGAGAGTATCACTATTGGACTTTCTCTTTTGGGGAAAGAAGAATGACCAGGTGTATCATGTACACTAAGCTCAATATTCAAAGCACCTTTTTCAGATGTACTGATTCTATAAAAAAAATTGTTCATTTATTTACTAAAAGAGAATATTGAAAAATATTACAATAATGATGCAATAAATTCAAGCACAAAGAAAAAAAATACAACAAAATTTCTATAAAATGTAACAACTTATACACATTCTTATTTACAAAATATGTCTTTCTTTTTCTTTAGAATTACATAATATATAATTGATAAAAGATATTTCATTTTGGATGGAATTAAGAAATGAGAACAATATCAAAGCAGATACCTGTAACATCAATCTACATGATAAGGTTCAAAGTAAATCCTCATTGATATTATAATCATAAAAGATGTACATCAAAAATCGAGATTCTTCATAATCATATACATTTATATTCAATCATACTATTATATTATACTGTTCAAATGTATATCAAAAACTGAGATTCTTTATAAAAACATCTTAATATAAAAATGTGTTTGAACATCACTCACCTACAATTAAAATACATAGCTAATAGTTATTCCCAAACTCTTAAAAAACTTTAATAAACTATTGCCTACCACACATTGCATGATTAAAATTTTCCATTCATTAATTACGTAAAATGAACTTTTAAATCATTTGATGAATATTTTGAATATAGCAAACGAAATTCCTTCATATAGTGTAAATTCTTATACATTAAAAAAAATTGAAACATATATTATTAGATAAACTTTTTTGGAATATTTTTAGTTCATTCCTCAAAAGTATATAAGCATTCATTTATTTATAGAATGTATTGTATTGATAAAATTCTACAAAAAAAAAAAAAAAAATGGGAAGTCATACATTTTATCATTTGTATTTAAAATCAAAATACACTATGAGTTTTTTTTTTTTTCTGAATGGATTTGAATAGGCTCATCTCATATCAGGTATTTAAAAACTTTTTATTTGTCTTGATACTTAGAGATGTTATGCACATAAACAAGGAATAATTAAAACATTGGATAGTAGCCAATAAAATATATGGAGTGAAACAGCTTTAGAAATAGCTTTCCCCTACAGAAAAAGGAAATACTTCCAAGTGTTTAACACATCTTATATTATAAAATTAATATAAACAAGTACCATGAATAAGTTCCAGATTTAATTTGTTTAACAAACAAGCAAAATTAAATTAGAGGCAAAATCTTTTTTTTTTTTATGATTTAAAACTGTGTTGCTTACTTGCACATTATCAAGACATACAAGAAGGAAACAGCCAATATGGTTATTAGGATATGTTTTATGAAATTTCAATACAAGGAAAAAACAAAAATTTTAAAAAAACAAGTTATCAAAAACACTACATTCAGCCAATGATCAGATAAATGCATTTAAGCAGATTCACAAAAGCGTATCCAGAAACAGAGATTGTTCTAGATTCCTCATGCCATGAATTTTCAGCATTTGACTGTACTTGTTCAAAGTTAAAATGTTGGACTTTTTGGGTGTCTCTGTATTTGATAAATGCCAACAAAAACAAGGAATTTGAAATTCGATAAATATATGGCAGTGTATTAAATCAAATCAAAATAGAGACAAATAATGGATTATATGCCATAATTGGATAGGAATCCCTTCAATGTATAAGGCTAAGCTTAAATCTGCTTCCTAGTGTTCAAGCAATCTTTACTCCTCAAAACATAATGCTTTTCAAATGGTGACCTAAAACTAGAAGATTCCTCAAGAGTTCCTTGCCTAGTGTCTAAACCATCCCTACAAAATGGTATAACATCATACTTGACCACAATAGATAGAGCAGAAACAGCTACAAACATACCAGAATTCTTTAAACATTATATATATAGAGAGAGAGTTTTTCATCAATAAAACAATGCCTGTTTTCTTACCAAATGGAAAATAATGTAATTACACATAAGTGGCTCATTCTGCTTATTGTCTGTTTGATGTTTCCTATATATTACCGACTATTGTATCAAGTAGATAGATCAGTTTCTGTCAAAACATTTCATGAAAAGTTGGGAATTTTGGTATAGAAACAAGAGCAGGTGCCAGAAACAAGATTTTTCTTTCTGGGAGCATAAACTTTTCATAGACAAATTGCAGCAATGTATCAATTCAGATTATTACTATTTTGAATAAGAATAGATTCTTTTAAATTCTAATTATTCAAATATGCTAAAAAGTTTTTGGATGTCTCATTAGTACTGATCATATACTTTTTCATACTTTGAAGGACAAAAAAACCTTTCTCGAATTTCATATTTTCTAAGATAAAATCAAGCCTTTACTAAAACATGTTCTTTTCTTTATTAGCTCAAAATTAACTTTGAACCAAATTCACTACACAAAAAGTCTCTTTTTTTTTCAAATATCTTAGTGGTTCTTAATGTTTAGATAAAAAATGCTATCAAAAATCCTTTGTTCAGTAAGTACTCTTGGTATATAAAATATAACATTCAAAAATAATAATTATTTTTTATTCTTAATGCACAACATAAACTTTTTTGTAATGAACTCTTTTGTTAAATGATCTCATGTATTAGCTACTTACTTGGAACCTACTTGAGTAATGTATTTTTAGAATATATATTTGCATCTTCAAATCTAAACTGTAACACATATTTGAGGCAAAATGTATTTGGGGAAAAAATGAGTTGAAAAAAAAATCATGGTCTTCCCCAATTCTATAAATATTTTATGACTATATTAAAAATTCGGCCGAGAGTAATATATATAATAGTTAAAATATTTCTCTTTAAATCCATATGAAAAGGAAGTTGGGAGAAAGTAGAAACTTTGCTTGATTTTGTACTTTTGAATGCATTCTATTGTAGTTACAAATGTTTTTTACACACATAATTTATTTGATTTCATGAATCTAATATTAATCCCACTGAACTTTTGTTTATCCAACTAAAATCCAGATAAACAAAAATTCCATAGGATTAATATTACATTCATAATTTAAAATAGCTTTACATATGAAGCAAAAGAGTTAGTACACAAAACTTGCATAAGAATTCAACTCATTAATACTTACAAAGCAACTGGAAAATTTAATCCAGGAATGAGATCTTCCATGACAAAAGTTCCTTCATCCAAGATATACTCTAACTCAACATTTCGGGACTCAAGCAAAGAACTGATGCTTTGAGCTCCATCCAATCCATTGCTCTAAAAAGTGAAAGTGTTTTATAAACATATTCTCAAAAACAAAACATGGTTTCAATTGTATTATTTATCAAAAAATTTGAATTTTGTTGTTCTTTTACACATAATGTGACCATACATTTATAGGTTAGATGTATGGCATATTTCATTCTTTAAAAAGCACAATAACAATAAATATTTTATTTAACTCAAATTAGTTTTGCATCTTAAAAGTTGATTAAATTTATTTCTTTGAATTATTTTGAGTTCGACAATGAAGTGAGTGAGAGATTAATTATTATTTAAATTCAACAGTACTATCACAGAGTTTCATATTTTACAAAATGAATAGTAAGCATAAAACAGAGCTTCAACATTTGGCTATGATTCACAGCAGTTCTATTATCTCCAGTTAGATCTTACTTGCAATGAGAACAATTCTCACTATTTCTGAAAGAAATGTAATAACCTTTCACATTTTGTAAATATTAAAAAAATATATACAATCATCTTGCAATTTCATTAAATCACCCTTTTTATTTAAAAAATACTATTGCATTTGTGTGGAAAAAAATTATTGATTCTATTTGAAAGGTTGAATTCAGGAACAGTTGTTTTTGTCTAAAAATTGCTATACTTTTGTTCACTTGTAAAACGGTCTATAAAAGCATGTTGCATTGAAGAACCATCTATCAAAAGTAAATAAATTACAAATTCTTTTAAACAGTTTCATTTTCCCTTAAATAGAAGTGAAGAAGCATTCAGTCAAAAAATTTTTACAAATCATCAAATTTCTATCACACTGTTCAACAAAAATATCAACCAAATTAATCTGATGAGAAACAAATGAAATTTATTAAAAATCAGATTAACAATCTCTCCTGATCACAAATTTCATTTGATATATATTGACTTTTTCTATCGGCTAACAATAATTTTAAGAAAAAACTGACACTTACAGATAGGCAGTTCAAGCCTGTTCATAAGCATTGCAAAGCCAACGGTTCCATTCAAGTAATCACTCGAAATACGAACCCTAAATGGCAACACACATCAACCTAGCATTTTATCAAATAGATCAATCATCCCAACTACAGACTACCTATGACGTCGGTGGAAACATTCCAAATGACACTAGGTATAACTAGAGATGCATATCCGTTGCAGCAATGCCTGGAAAAACACCATCTCTAAAAACAATGTAGAAAGTCCCTCAACAGAGAAAAATACTTTATTCCATAGGAAGGAAACAGCTTCCTTTTTGGAAGTCGCCTCTTTTTTCTTTTTTTTTTCACCCTGTTATCAGTAGTATTTACCAACACAGGTTACAAAGACAGGTTAGCACTCTGTCAGATTTACAAGAAAAACTAATGTTATTTTTTCCTTTATCTATTTATTTATTTTTGAATTATTATTAAAGCACTAAAAAAAATATTCTTCAATGTAATAAAAACTGTAAATTATCAATTACGAGTTAGTTGAAAACAGATAAAAGGAGATGGAATAATATGAAAAAAATTATGGAAAAACTTTTTACACATACTTCTTCATCATGACCAAACGCTATGTAAAATGATCTTTTTGGTTTATATCCCTTTTCCAGCAGAAATTCGACAGCTTCAAGAATACCCTAAAAATATAAAGTTAATGAATTGTTTGAAACTTTAAAATTCATGGCACTATCATTGAACACCATTTTTAATAACCCATTGTGTAATTATATTATAATTATTATATATGTAATAATTATATATTATTATCTATAATAATTATATTCTCTGAATTAATTTCCTATTATAAAAGTACAACTCATGAAATCCATTCTGAAAGTACAATGCATAATAATAAAAAGGAAGAGAAGCACCTCGCAAGTAGAATGATTCTTGATCGCACACAAAATTCCTCAAAATTCAATACTAAGTAATTTCAATATTAAATCATGAAATTTTATGGTCAAATGTCGCCAAATTTGGCGACAAAAACAGATGCACTTATATAAATCCAGAAGGATCTAGAATAATTATCAGAAAAGAAAACTTTAGTAACTCCTGGAAGATTCTTCTCAACCTACACAAGACGATGCGGTAAAGCAACATTGTAGTCAAACATTTGGCGGCGAATGTGTGCTTCACTTGTCTCATAAGAAATTGTGATAGCGGATCTGAATTACTGTACTCTATATTTGTGTGAATTTTGAATAAGTGCTGCTATTGTAGAATTACACGTTTGTGTTATTTGTTTTCAGTTAGAAGAAAATATACTGTAATCACTAAGAGAACTCCAGAATTAACTAGGATTTACTCACTAAAAGAACCTATTAACTGCGTTAACCTGGCATACATGTCAAAGACGATCAACTAGATAACTGTAAACCTATCTTAAAGTAATAGGCAAGAAAATAGCAAGGCAGTACAAGACGAAGCAAAATAGTCACAGTAATTCAATAGCAAACTCTCTACCCCTTAGGGCTAATATTTCAGGTATGACAAGTTTTAATGCGCCAAACTTCCCGCTAATTTGCCGTTACCACTAAATAGAAAAGTAATAAATAGAAAATATTATTAGAAATTATGAACAAAATTAATGCAAAAATACCAAATTAACTTGTAAAAGGTAAGCCACATGGTATTCCAAGAAAAAAAAATCTACTTACACAAAAATAATGTAAAAATAAAATCCCTAAGTACCAAAGTTAACTTGTAAAAATCTAAAAAAAAAGAAGAAAAATATTTTTCTCAAACTAAGTTTGCTTGTTTTTTAGAGATCAGTAAACGCGCACATATAAGCTAACCCCTTTACTATAAATTCGAAAAGTAGCCCATTAGAAAAAAAAAACTTTTAACTTCAAAAAAAGTTCCAAAGATTCTCGGCTTAGTACACGGAAATATACTGTAGCCTCTTATATTTTTAATATGTATTTTACTACTGTGTCTTTATTAAATAAATAGTAAATAAGTGGCAAAATAGTTAATACAATATTTCTGCAAATGGATATAGGAATGCCACTATTCCAGAATGGAACTTTAATAATATTAAAATTAAAAGCAACCCTTTTAACGATCGGTTGATAATTTTAATAAAAAGTTTAAGTTCGTAGGGTAAAAAATAATCTTAAATATCAACTTACTATTTTCACAGAAAAGAATTAGATTATCAATATATTTATATGAATAAAAATCGTAATCGGTATACTGTTTTTCATAAAAAATATAAATTCGCTAAGCAATTGCTACCTGGTTTTCCCCTTGAAGAAAACCTTTAATTTACAATAATTACTATAATTTTCTGAGACATCTTTACAAAGGAAGTTATAATTTTGAAACTTCAAACACTATTTAGACCATAATTATCATAATTTTCTAAAACAGCCTTTATTAGATCACTAATATCTAGAGAGCTAAATAGATATTCAAAATCATAACTATTTAAAGAGTAAATATATATCTATCTTTGTTCCTTTTAAAAAATAGTGAGATCTTTACTTTTTTTACTAGTAGCTGTAACTAGGAAATTTGATAGCTTGTAAGACAAAGACCCCAATGACTCTTTGTAGTCTATTATTTTGCATCCTGTATTCAAAGAACACATTTTGCTTTCTGGTTTTGTTTTATGAATGCTCTAATTGCATCTTATTTCTGAACGAAAACCATTATTTAAATAAAATTAAACTACAATTAATTTTTATAAAAATTATTTGAATTGCGAAATGAAAAGTAGTTATTTTCTTATAAATCAGAATTTTCTTTACTACCAAGTACACCATTTATAAACATCTATCACCTATAGGTTCAAAAATGACATATATAACGAACACATTATACATACTAGATTTATATAACGAAAGAGAAATAAGTTTAACAAAAATACAGAACTTATTTAAATCGCATTTGATTATATGAATCGCTGGGTGGGTGCACAGAGTTCCTAGCTCTTCCGAGCTTTAACCACCAATTGTTAGGATTGTGAATGACTTTAACGTTATGACTCTTGCCCTTTGTTAATTAAAATACTTAAAAATTTAAAAATACTTTAGGTAGAATAATAAAAATAAGACAGAATGCATTTAGTGCTTGAAAAAAAAAGCTTCAAAAACAGCGCAGAGCACTAAAAATGAAGTCAGATTCAGGTCAGTGGGTGGGCGAGGCAAAGCCTAACCAATGAAGATGCAATCATATGAAGAAAATTTAACTATCTCCGGTATTTACAGTTCAATATAAAAGCCGTTGTTGATGCTGGTTGCTACAATAAATCAAAAACAAATTCCATATCCAGGCAACATTTACTACAGCCAAAAACGGAATTCCGAAATTAAATTTAAACTGCGATCTCGTTTCCACTGCTTAAATTACCGCGAAATCTCACAAAGCTGTCTTCCTTCAGGACATATACGAGAGTTGAACAATCTGTCTAAAATTCTCTTCGCAAAGATTCAAAATGTCCGTGTTATTACAAAAATAGCATTAAGAAAGCCTTTACACGTACCGTATTAAGGAAAATGGAAAGGAAAAATACAAGGAAAGTGTAAGGCATAAGAATTCAGATTAATTAATAACACATTACATCTGAGAAATGGTTTCATGATGTGTGTTGAGGGAAAAAAAAGTAGAGGCTGAAAAATGCTATTTTCGAAATTCCAACGAACCATATGTCTCTTAGAAGTAACATATATCTATATGAATGCCTTAAAATCTTACGGATTGTATAATATTGAGCAAAATAAGAATTTTAAAACTCTATAACTCAGCAAAAATGACACCAATGACATTATTTATAAATTTTATTTACTTATTTTTGAATGTTTTTAAAGGCTTAGCTGAATGAGAAGCTTAGCTTAGAATTCCATAGAACTGGTATCCAATTGTTTTAAAAGATATATGAAATTTTTTCAGTACTGTCAGTCTCAAAATCTATGCTTTTATAAACTTTCCATTTTTCACAGATTTTCATTTACATGAATGGAAGTGTTTTCTAATCTTGCAGAGTTTCTTCCTCAACGTTCAAGATAGTTTAGAAATTTTTTTATAGTTACTTTAACATGCATGTAGCATTAAAGTTAATATGGATTTAAATCTGAAAGCAATAATTATTTTTTAAACAATGTCAAACTTAATATTTTTAGAATCTTCATGTATTTTTAATGAGAAGAATAATTAGAGATTTTTAATAATCATTAAATTAAAACAATTATTAAAATTTTTATATAATTTAACAAAGAATCAAAATTTTAATTTCATACACTTTCGTAGCTAGTTCTAAGTAGGCCCTGTATCAAAAGCCCTGTTAGTGGGACTGTAGTAACACATGTTGGGGCCAGTGCAGTTTGAGGGCCCCGTAACATTGATACGGCGGTAGCTACACACGCCCTTGTTCCCATACTAAATTTTGTTCCCAATAGCATACGAAATATAAATCATTTACCTTAAAATATTAAAAATTTAATATGAAAAAAAATCAATGTCAAATCTTTAAAATATTTTTAAATAATTGCTAGTCAAAATTATTTTCTTTCTTCAAAATCAATTCAACTAATATTACTTTTAATACTGATTGTGATATTATTTTAAATATCACAGCCTCCAAAAATATATTTGAAAATGGGTACTGTGCAACTTTAGTTTTTCCACTTGGGTTTAGTTCCGTTAATTATTTACTTAAAGTAATTGATTGTAACTAACTCCAGAGCACACATACATCAACTATTAAATACGAGGGTGAGTCAGAAAATAAGTTTCCCCTGTCAACTGCGATCAGAGTTATGTATGAAAGTCAAAACATAGAATGAGACATTAAAGATATGACATAACTTTATTTTTCCACATAAGTACCGAGTACATTGAGACATTTGTTATACCGCTTGATAAGCTTCAACAAACCCTCCAGGAAAATTTCAGGACTTTGCATACGGAAGAAGCGTTTAACGGCTTGTTTGACTTCAGAATTGTTTCCAAAGCGCCTTCAGGCGAGATTCTTCTTCAAAGCCGGAAACAGATTAAAGTCACTTGGTGCGAGATTAGAACTGTATGGCGGATGGTGTAGGCGCTTCCAACCAAACGTTGCAATATGATTTTGTGTTACTGTCGTCGAGTGTAATCTCGCATTGTCATCAAATAAAAGAACGCCAGATTTGAGAAGTCCAAGCCACTTTTTCCAAATCCATCTGCTTTGATCGCTGCCGACCTCTACCCAATGGTGTATCGCCTGCTGTTTCGTCGTTCGCCCATAGCCGTTAAACGCTTCTTTCTTATGCAAAACCCTGAATTTTTCCTGGAAGGCTTTTTGAATCTTATTAAGCGGTATGATAAGTGTCCAAATGTACTTATGTGGAAAAATAAAGTTATGTCTTATCTTTAATGTCTCATTCTATATTTTGACTTTCATACACAACTCTGACCACAGAAGACAGGGGAAACTTATTTTCCGACTCACCCTCGTACATAGATATAGCTATAGATCGATAGGAATTACAATCTCTTTAAATACCAATACACTCTGACCATCAAACTGTTATTCCATTTCCATAACCCGATTTTCATTTAGGAAAGCTACAGCTCAATTTAAATGTCCGAGAAATAGAAACATGGAATATAATAATGTATTGAAAAAAAAAAATTTAAGGTAAGTTACTTATTAAAATCGTAAACATAGACAAAAAAATGTTATCACTTTGTGTGCATTCATTAGCCAGATCATAAAACAGCTTTCCGAAAAGCCGAAAGCTTCCCTGAATTTAACAAATTTATGTAATCTGCGTTTTACAAAGAATAACTGACGAAATATAAGTATGAGAAGTATAGCTTCTGTGAATATTGTTACATGTGGTTGATAGGCTTTCAAATATAGGGAAAATCCACGTAACTAATAAACAGTTCTTTTGGAGTAATTAGAATCTAGTAATTGGAACATAAATTTCTTTAACAGGAAACATTTAACACACACTTATAAATCTACAATTACAAAAATTCAAAAATAGCTCAAATATAGAATGGAGTGATTCAAATCCATAATTCGAATATCGCATAACGCAAATGAAACGCACAGTCGCTGTCAAATTTTTAACTTCAATATTGCTTCCATGCATCTTCTTAGCTGTGGAAAATTTTCTGAGAGCACAAAACATTATCTTGTTCAATAGTCATCCTAGACTCTTCTAGATTTTTCTAGTAACATTTATTTTTTGTCTCCAATTCGGTGACATTTTTAAATTAAATTTATCGCCAATCTACTCCTCCTCACTTTAAGATTTTTTTGTCAGAGGTAGAGAATAGAACAAAGTCTAAGCTTTTGGTAACAATAGATATATTTATCTCACACGCTGTCAGTTTCACTATAATATTCAGTTCTCTTTCAACGATCTATTTTTTGGTATAAAATATGTTCCATATTTCATCTTCTATTCAGTAAAGCTAAATGATTTCGCTCTAAACATGCTCAGATCCTGACATAGAAAATGCAAACATTTAAAAAAAAATACATGCTTAAATTCACTTTCTTTCTTCGTAAGCCTCGATATTAAATGGTGTTACTAATGCCACCTATCTTACATTATCAGATCGAGGCCTACGAAATTCATCGCGGCAAAGGGCTAGATCAGGGGTGGCCAACCAGCGGCACAAGTGCCACAGTGTGGCACGATGGTGTTGTAGCAATAGCACGCGAGGACTTACAGAAAATTTTTAAAATTTTGAAAAGATAATAAAAAAATAACCATTTCTTACAATTTTGTTGGAGTTCTCACAGACAAAAAACCTCAAAATTCGGATCAAAATGTTTGCGAATAAATGTTTTCGGCTATGAATATAATAAGATAAATATCATTCAAAACTAGCTAATGTGCAACTATAATAACCTAATTTTGTTAGTATATGTAAGAGCTAATCCTAATATATATTATTTGGTAAAAAAATAGTAGTAATTCAAAAGCCACATTAAGTAGATACTGAGCATTTAATAATTATTTTGAATTAAATTATTCAAGAGTAACTCCTTTTTATTTTATACTTAACCTAATTTATTGAACATGTAAACAGTTAATTAACAATAAAACCTAAGTTTGAGAACTTTCGTCGTATTTATTATACTATTTCTAAATTCTGAATACATAGACTTGCATTGAAAAATGTGCTATTTGCCCATTTAAATATGCCCATACTAAGCCTATAAATAAGATTTTTTCACTTTTCCATGTTTGTTGGAGAAGTTGCAAGAAAAATTAATTTTTTATCAAACAGCGGTTTTCTTCCCAAAAAGGTTAGCCATCCCTGGACTAGATGGGCTTGGGTACACCTTTCGTTATCCGTAGCTTTGAGCACCATATGGGTGACAGTATGTTTTGGCTGGGTTTCACCCCAATTTTGAGGAAGAACACTCTGGAGGTGGTCAGGGACCTCCCACCTCTCTTCCCCTTCCATCAACTTCACGAGAGAACTTGTGGCTCGAGCGGCTATTTAGTGTATCTCCATGCCGCAAACGCACAATGCATTAACAAACACCCATGCCTTCTCCGGGATTCGAGACTAAGCCCTACGGTATAGTAGTAAGCGTCACTAACCACAATACCGGATGGGCGACTCGATATTAAATAATTTAAATTTAAATTTTAAAAAAAAAACATTTTTATACTTATGTTGCTACCATCGTTTCACAGCCAATAATAAACGAATAACAGCATTTCAAGCTTTATAATTGAAAACGGTGATAGTTGTTATAATTTGTATTCCAATTTTAAACGGCCATAAAACAAGCGGGGGAAAATAACAAATAGTTACCATAACCACATGTTTGCAATCAATTGAGCCTCTTCCCCAAATGTAACCATTTTTTATTTCGCCACTGAAAGGAGGAACTTCCCAATACGATTCTTCAACTGGAACAACATCTAGATGACCAGCAAGTAAATAGGGTTTCAATGATTTATTGGAGCCTTTAACATAGTACAAGAGGCTTAAATCATTGACCACTTCTCTGCTGACCAAAGAAGATTTATGAAGGACTGGAAAACCTGTCAAAGATATTTTTTAAAAATGACAATTTAATTTTATGGTACAGAAAAGATTTTACATTTTATTTACAAAATAGACAAAGGAAAAACATTTTTCAGAAATTCAAACATAAATTAATAAAATAGTCAACTTTTCACTTTCATAGAAATTATTTTTTTAATAAACTATATTACATACTTGTTTTCTAAGTCAAATTGTATTACCAATTACATGAAATAAGTCCCGTTTGTTGTCTATCTCTTTCATGCTCGGTGGTACATATGTTGTACCACCAATTCGTATTTGTTTATTGTGTGATGGTACATAAAACGTACCACTTGTTTGAATGCCTCAGAAATTGACGCTAAATGGTACATTCTCTGAACCACCACTGAGTGCTAGTTCCAACAGATGTCAGAAGCTAATTGTGTGCAATAGGTTACGCAGTTCATTCTTTGATCAGCTGTGAGTCTGTTGAGTGGTATTTTTTGGAAGTGACTGTGTTGTATATTTTTACGTGTAAATGGAAGCGTGATTATTGTAATATTTGATACAAATCAGGTAAGTATGCAACTAAATAAGTTAATATTACAATAATTAACACCTCACATGTGCATTGCAAGTATGAAAGTTGTACCACCAAGCTGTTGAAGACCATCTTTTTTACAAATACAAAATGCATTCTGCTTATTTTTTTCGCAAAAATGGACATCTTTATTGTGCCAGATAGATTTGTCGTAAGTTACATTTTTCTTAAATTAATAATAATATTTATTAAATAATAGTACATAAAAAAATTACACAAATGTCCTGAATGAGCTATAGCTCGTGTTCAGGAAAAAAGAAATACAACTAATACACATTACATATGTTGACAAAAGAAAAACTAGGTAAAATAAAATAAGTATATAAAATAGAATATTTAAAATTAAAACTAACATTAGATAAATTAGGAATAAACCAAAATTAAGCTTACAACATTAGATTAGGAAAAACTGAAAATGTTTTAATACATAGGATGAACAACAGTAAAAGATGAAGAAGTGTATTTAGTTATTTTTTAACTATAAAATAACTAGCTATAAAGCTACCATTGTGCCTAGGAAGGAAAAATCACGTTTCCAAAACTATCATGCTGCTTGAAGCGTGGTGGTACAAAATATGTACCGCCTATTTTTTTAAAACTTTGGACACCCTTTATCTGAAAAAGTGCTTAATATTATTAATATATACCAGCTTTTGTTCAATAATTATAATTCTGTGAGGTCTATCTAAAATATTTGTAATTATTTCTTTCTAGTGCATTATTTTTGTCAAAAATTCAGCGCATGAAAGAGTTATACAAAATTAATTGAAAGAACATTTTAATAGGCAAATCCAATATTTTCAGATGTTAAAATATGCCTGTTTAACTAAAACAAAAATTATTTCTCGAAATGAATATTAGTGTCTTAGTTTCAAAATCTTGAATTAGTTATGACATGGGTTTCCAAAATGATACCTATGGACTCCTGGGGGTCCTAATGACTGCTGAGAGGGGTCTGTGAAAAACTGAAATTAATTTGGGGGGGGGGCGTGGACAACGTTAGGGAGTCCGCGAAAGGTTGAATATAAAATTAAATATTCGTAACCAAATATCTGTTATTGTGAAAGTTAAAATAAATTCGAATAATGTTTAAGTGTTTAAAAAAGTTATGAGTAAAAATTAAAAACTTTAAAATAATTATATTTAGATCCCAGTGGCTGAGTGGTAGCATATCGCGCTTCCATTCTACAAGTCCTGGGATCAAATCCCAGACTAGGCAAGGTCGACTCAGCCTTTGATCTCTTCCGTGGGTCGATAAATGAGTACAGTAGAGCGTCGTTTATCCGAATCAATTGGGACCGGACACCGTTCGGATACGCGATTGTTCGGATAACCGAAAACCGACTGCGATCTATGCAGTATATGAAACCGGACACTATACGAATATTGAAAATCATCACATGCGGGAAACGTGCTTGAAGAAAAAGCAAAATAGGGGCAAAATGTCACAATTTTACCTTCATTGCGGTAAATAATCACTTATTTTTCGCTGTACTATTGTACACCTTCGTTTTTTCGCTGCAAGGTCTCTAATTCAGTTGAGCAGCAGTAGTTGAGTAGAACAGCACTCTGGTTGTTGTTCGTACCACTCCATAGCTGTCTCTAACGCAGAAAAACGCGTCAGCATTTGATGGATCCTTGCTACTTTCGTTGTTGTCCTCGTCTTCATCCGTTTCATCGTCGACAGGACCGGATTTTTCTTGCACGGAAGTCACAATTTCGTCATCCTTTAGCATTTGAAATCCATTATCTTCTGCATTGCATGCCATCCAGGTTTCTACATCAATAAAACTCAACAAAAGAGCGCGTATACACCCCCTCACTTGGAAACAAACTGATCTTATATTCCGCGCAGATGTTTACCAAATCACACAAATGAAATTCCCCAAATATCCCTCACCTTGGGTCTTCCCGTCCCTTTTTGGCCTCACGAGAAACAACTGTTGAGCACTGCACTGTTCCAAAACGTATCCGGACATTGGTTCGGATATTTGTCGCTCCGGATAATAAACGTTCGGATAAACGACGTTCTACTGTACAAAGCTTGCGTGGGAACTAAACACTAGGGGTTTCGCGTCAGTCTAGCCACCTGTTCAGAACATCTGCTCATACACTTCAGTGACCGAGGTCATGAAAACAGAGATAGGCATCTCGCATAGGCAGTTGCGCGCCACTGAGTTCAGTTTATTTTTAGATTGAGTATAAGTAAAGAGACAAGCGTCGCACGCCAGAAGTAGGGTCGATCGCGGGTGCGGTCCTCTAGATAGGTTTAAGAAAGAACGGAATCTCGTGAGCAGTCACGCGATGCACAGAGTCACCCCAGGGTTATGAAATCGTAAATTCTGGGAAAACAGTTTATTTGTTACAAATTACTTTGACAGTATCCTCCTTATATGACAGTCTTCAAGAGAACTAAAAAATGTTTTTATCACATATCTCCTTTTTTGGGAATGGCAAACTTTTTTTTTACAATTTTAAGGTACTTGTATTGACTGAGTTCCCCACGCGATCACTTTTGTTCCGAAATATTTTCTACGAACAGGCTACATTTTTCCCCTGTGAACAACTAAGTGGTTTTGATTGCTGTATTGTACGACTTATTATGTTGTTGTTGTTTCTAATGCCACCTGTCTGACGTAGTCAGATCGAGGCCCATGAAATTCATCATGGCATCGGGCTATATTGTACGCCTGTTGTTAGCCGTAGCTTTGAGCACCATGCAGGTGACAGTACGATTTGGTTCGGTTCCACCGCAATTTTGAGGGAGAACACCCTGGAAGTGGTCAGGGGCCTCCCATCTCTCTTCCCCTTCCTTCAACCTCAGGAGAGGACTTGCGGCTCGACGGCTATTTAGAGTACCCCCATGCCGCGAAGGCACTATACATTTACAAACATCCATGCCTTACCCGGTATTCGAACCCATGCCCTACGGCATAGCAGTCAGCGTCGCTAACCACTATACCGGATGGGCGACACGACTTATTATGGTTTATAAATGTAAATGAGCACAATATAATAAAAAAAACAGAAATGGGCATCTGTGATCTCTATTGAAGGAAATTGAATGAGTGAGTGAGTGAACATTAACGTCGCACCGTTCAGCCACACGAGGGCTTTTTGCGACGGACCTCGCAATTTTGAACCCTGGTCAAGTGACGAGGACAACACCTGAGCTGAAACGCCCCTCTTCTAACTACCACACCAACGGGAGGACGTTTGGGCTCTCGACAGATTTAACGTGCATCGCCCCCCTACACGGCGGGTCTTTAGTGGTGTTGGACTCGAACTCATGACACGCCAGCCACGATCCGATACCTTGACCACTAGGCTACCGCGGCCCCCAAAGAAAGTTGAAACTGCTCAAGCAAGGGAAGAATAAGAATCTGCTCAAATAATGCTCATTAATTAAGATAGCGAAAGTAAATTTGAGAAAAGGGATGAACATGATACGTTTGAGTTGGAAAAAAAAATTTCAAATGAATTCCTAAAGATTACACACTCCGTCCTGTTAAAAACACACAAGCAAGAAAAAGTTCAACATACTATTTGTCGATCCTCAAAGGACAATAAAACTACAATAACATGAACAAAAGATGACAGTTTTGCCTGCAAACAACATTCCTATAATGTTAGTGAAGAGTGTATGTGATGTGTATCCGTTAATAAAGTTACGCACATTTGAAACTTCTTGGTTCAGTTTGATTAATATTTTTTCTTAAATTATTAAAAGAAAAATTGAAAAGTCCTTAAAAGTAGGAAAGTATATTTTCTCTTGATTCAATTATTCACTGGAATCACGATATTTATCTTGTACAATATAAATAGTTATAAAAAAAGGATTGGGGTGACTCAGTCACCCCGCGAGACCATTAACGTTAGTACTGAGCGCGCACCTGCTCCCGGGTTAAATAACTTGTTTAAAATATGGCAATACAAAAAAGTCATGCATCTAATCAGCAGTTTAATTTTCTTTTGTGCATGATCCTGATATGTGAAGGAAATGCAACAATTTTATTTTTAGTTTTGAACAGAAAGCAGTTTTATTCTTTGTATTGTTACGAAGTAACCCTCTCATTTAAAAAAAAAGTTTATTTCTATATTTTAATGCAAAAAATTTTAATAAAAACTACTTCAGATACCACAATGTTTTATTTCTACTTTATTTTTAGAACTGTATTTACCACTCAGGACATCAAAGTTAAATTTATAATTTTCCTACTATGCATTGAAATAGCTATGGAGGTTATGAGTGTGTGGGGGGGGGGAGTGAATGTTAACGTCACACTATTCAGCTACTCCAAGGCTTTTGGCGACGGACCTCGTCATTTTGAACTATGGCCAAGCGACGAGGACAACACCTGTGAGCTAAGCTCTTTCCTAACTTCCACACCACACGAACGGGTACACGGCGAACTTTTTCCTGGAATTAAGAATATTTCACGATTTTTTTTCGTAAAGTGAACTCCCAATAGCGAAGCGCGTTTTTCACGTAGTGTAAAAAAAAAAAAAAAAAACGGTATTAGGACGCAAATTTCGTCTTCGTTCCATATTTTGTCGTACCTTTTTCTCCGCCAATAATTAACCGATTGACCTCGGGTTTTCGGCATTGGGTCGCATTTGTGCCCTAGATGAGCCGAATCATATTTAAGTTTAATAATTAAAATTTTTTTTAATTTAAATTTTTTTTAAAAATTTTTTTAAAAATTTTTTTTAAAAACAATTTTAAGTATAGTACTACTTTCTGTTAGTAAAAAGGTCATTAGTTGCATTATTGTAAAATACAACATGTGAAAAACGCGCTAAAATTACTTGGCCATGCCAATGATTGATATCTTGTTTCCTTGTGATTCAATTTTATTTCTTCCTATTTTTAAAGCATTTCTGAACATTTCAAGTTATTCTGTCTTGTAACGCATTTTATGGTGTTCATAAATCTTGAACTGGTTTTTATTAGAGGCTTAACTCCCTGAAAGCAATAGAATTATGGGCGTTTCATCCAAGAATAGAAACCTTTAACCTCCATTGTCCAGTTCACAAGAAACATCTTCGATATCCCCTTTTATCCTCAGTGGAGTTGTCTCGTATCTTTGAACTGGTCTCCGTTCATTTGTAGTGTTGATCAGTCGTACTTGTTACTCCGTTTCTTGTAGCTCAAAAATGTCAAACCTTAAGTGCTGAGCATCAAATAAAAAAATTTCACTCTTTAGGAAGTGGATAAAGGCGTCAAGGAACTTTCTTTGTAGTTTTTCTTTCATTCTTTTCTTTTTTGATAGGTAAGATATATAAAATACATATATATATATTAATTTACAAAAAAGTGCGAATAATTACTTTTTTTGAAATATAGTGTTTATGAGTTTAAAATTTGTTTTATGTGATTTATAAAAAAAATTGAAAGATGAAACTCTATAATATAACAAATTTTCCATATAACGAACTTTTTTTCGGGATTTAGCGACTGCGTTATAGAGAGGTGCAACTGTAAATTAATTGGGAAAAGTCAGAAAAAGAGACAAAATAAAATATAACCTAGTGAAGATAGAATGCTACAATTTCACACACACTTAATCTCTTATAATTTAACTTTTTTTAACACATATTTATCATTCCTTAAGTCTCAACAAAATGAAAGGAAACACCTGTGTGTGCCAGTACATATACTGCACAAATTACATCATCAAATTGGAGTTTTTTTCATAAACATTAAATTTTATTGGCAATTTTAACTTACGAAATTTGGAACAGCTGTATGATTTTTCTCAATGCACTGCTAAAAACCAAAATACTTCCTTTTAATAGAACTATCTTAATAACAATAATGTATCTTGAAAATTGTTTTTCGAAGCTCAATGTACTCGTAATAAAAAAAAAGTATTTAAGATTCTAAAATGGTGGGAAAGGACTACCTAACCCCCAATGCGGCTTTCCAGAAAGAAAATATATTGTTACGTAGATCGGGGTTAGAGAATTTTATGCAAATCTGTCGCAAAGAGCAAGACATTTTTTCAGGAGCGATGGAAATGTATTGTCAAAAAATAATACTTGAAATACAGCAGCTATATTCGCAGAGCAAATTTCAGAAGGCCTTCATACTTTCTACAGCGCGCATACACAGCTATCAGTGTCAAAAATACAAGTATGTAAAAGATTATTCCAAAACACTCGTTCATCCTACACAACAGCCAAAGTAATAGATAATCGCTGGTCGACTCTTCAATGGTCAAAACAAGACAACTCAGTTTCGGCGAGCGACTCCCTATTTATAAGCCTCACAGATTTTTCTCAAAAAATCCGCTTGCGTCATACATCATGAAACATATAATTTCATAAGAACCCATAGGATCGCGAACTCGCCAAAAACGGTAACCAAAACTGATGCCAACTTGGCTCTATCGCCAAGATTTCGCCAAGTTTCCATTGAATCGCTAAAATATGGGAGAACAGCATTGCTTTCGAGTATTATAATTTTAACATAAAATAAATACAACATAGAGTAATATAAACGTATTACACATCCAGATATAAATTATTTACACTATTTTAAAAATTAATTACGCAAAATTCGTATTACAATACAAAAATATAATAGTGAAATAGTAGACAAGGTCGTTAAAATTAAAATAGGAGAAAGAAAGTTCCGTTCATTTTTAACGTTTGTTGACGTGTTATTAACCAATATAATTGCTTAGATTGAAATAAACATATTTGCTTCTATTTCGTACAGTTTTTTTTTTAAATATCAGTACTTTATTTTTATTTATAATTTAACTGAATATCACTGTATTTGTATGAAAGACCTCGAAATTTGAAAAACGGTCCCATAGATCATTTTTACACAAATATCACAGAATATAAGACAAAATTTGCCATATACAACATTTCATCTGCAAAAATCTATTGGCTATGGTAGACGAGAGGTCATGGTCACGAATTCATAGCCAGTGTTGTTTCTGTCGAGTCGTGGGTTCGAGTCCTGGTATCATAAAGATCCATCTAGTAGCAGGATCAACTCAAATTAAATATGTCGAGACTCAAAATCCTCACGCTGGCGCGGTGTGAAAATTTGGAGAGTTAATTCAGGATTCATCTTGGTCACCTGACTGTGATTCGAAAGCCCCAAATCTGTCACCAATAACCCTCGTGTAACTTCAAATATGTTAATAAACAATCAATCAATTATAATGTAATTAATTTCTTATCGTTCGATTATATCAATTAAAATTATATCTGCCTGTGGCGGTACTTAAGTAAGCCAGTAACAGCCTCCACACAGGAGTGATCACTTTTGTCTAGTGGTATGTGACGTGCTTGCGAACCCATAGGTCGCGGGTTCTAATCTTCCACATTGGTTACCTAGGCTGAAAAGAAAAACGCAAACCTTCTAGTGTGTCGTAGCGCCATCTACCCGCAAGAAGAGCAAGAAAAGTCGTCAGACTCACTTGAAGCAACAAAGTCGTCAAAACTCACTAGACGCAACAAAGTCGTCAAACCTACTCGACGCAGAAAAGCAAAGTCATCGGACCTACTCGACGCAGCAAGCAAAAGTCGTCAGACTCACTTGACGACTCAACAACAAATATCTCGTCCATCACCTATCTACCGACTCACTGTTAAGGGAGAACTGTGGTGGTATCTAAGTAGCCAGTACCAGCCTCCGGACAGGAGTGATCATTTTTGTCTAGTGGTATGTTACGTGCTTACGAACCCATAGGTCGCAGGTTCTAATCTTCCACATGCCGCCCATCCGGTATAGAAGTTAATGACGCTAACTGCTATGGCGTTGGATCGAGGTACGAATACCAGTGCCTTTGCGGCACGGGAGTACTCTAAATAGCCGTCAAGCAGCAAGTCCTCTCGTGAGGTTGATAGAAGGGAAGGAAAAGTGGTAGACCCCTGATCACCTCCAGAGTGTTTTCCTCAAAATTGGGGTGGAACCGAGCCAAAACGTATTGTCACCTGTGTGGTGATCAAAGCTACGGCTGGCGACAAGCGTACAACAAGCCCTTTGTTGCGATGAATTTCATGGGTTTCTAACTACACTCATGTCCATAAATTAAGGGTAATTCAGAATCACATAGAAATTGAATTCTAAAATAAAGATTTCATCTGTAGAATTATCACACACATCTTGAAGAAGACTATGCAAATTACAGGAAACCACCAGATGGCGCGGATAGTACGTCACAATGACGAGAGTGGAAGAGAGGGGTATATAAGGAATGGTGACAAAGAAGTAAAATTGTTCACAGGCGCTTTAAAAGCCTTTCAGTGCAATAACCCCATAGTTATGGCACAAAAAAAGCATTTGGAGGATTTTTTTACGTGGTAGAATTATCGGACGACTGGAATGTGGACGTACCCAGCTGGAAGTATCCGAGTAACTTGGAATCGCCCAGAGTGTCATCTCCAGGTTTTGGCAACGATTCCAAGATGATGGTAATGTGAGTAGATGTTACAGCACATGTCACCCCCGAGTTACAACGCCGAATGAGGACCGGTATTTGGCAGTTACTGCCAAAAGAAACAGACTGAGCACAGCATCAGGCCTATCTCGTCAGCTCTCTTCAGCTACCGGTACGACAGTTTCAAGGCAGACCGTGTACAGACGAACATTGGTCTATATGCTCGTAGGGCCTGTCAGATGTGCTCCCCTTACCGCAACTCACTGTCGCCTGCGATTAACCTGGAGTAGAGAGCATGCATTGTGGACACCGCAACAGTGGTCTTGTGTGATGTTTTCCGAAGAGTCCAGGTTTAGTTTGCAGTCTGATTCTCGCCGGGCTTTCATATGGAGAGCGCCAGGTACCCGTTACCACCAAGAGAACACCTTTAAACGACACCGTTACGGTGGTGCAGGATGGCTCGTTTGGGGAAGAATTATTCTTGGTTCCAGAACTGACCTGCATATTCAGAGTGTAACGATGACAGGTCACATCTATCGGGATGTCATTCTGGAACAACATGCACGTTTGTTTCGGGGCGCCATGGGTGCTGAATTTCTGTTTATGGATGACAACGCCCGTCCTCACCGTGCAAACATTGTAGACGGATGCCTTCAATAGGAGGATATCACCCGTATGGATTGGCCAGCATACTCACCGGACTTGAATCCAATAGAGCATGTGTGGGATATGCTTGGCCGACGAATTGCAGCCCGTCAACTCCCTCCCAACTGTCTACCGGAACTTCGGAGGGCATTGATGAGTGGTGTAATATTCCCCAAGATCAGATTGATAATTTGATACTCAGCATGCGTAGGCGTTGTAAGGCCCGTATTGCATCGTCCGGGAGACATACTCCGTATTCACCATCATACTAACCATGTTATACTGTTTTTTTGTAAATAGGTTCTTTTTTGAAATTTGCTCCAGGGAGTAAAAATCGCAATTTTTATTAATTATGTCAAACATATAGCATCTTTTTTGCTCTTTACCTTTTGTTTAATAAATAGACTTTACAAATAAGTCAAATTTGTTTTGTTTCTCTCTCTTTCTTTGCCTGAACTTCATTATCCTTAATTTATGGACATAGTGCACATCAGACAAGAGGCATTAACAACAAAAGTTATATATGATAAATTGTGTGTAGCGCGCGCTTTCAGTCTATCCTGACTATACATTTCTAAGAAAATAATAAGTTACATGAATATATCTGTCTGGAGAGAAAAATATTGATTTTTCAGTCTAATATTTCATTTGAGATTCTTTATATAATGACGTAGGTTGCTAGAATTGGGTGAATTCTGCAACTTGAGCAACTTTTAGCATAATTATACAGAAGAAATATTTTACTTTCGTAGAGTACAAGCGGAAAAATTATCCGTAAAGTTCACAATGTTACAATAGGAAATTTAAATGCTACCTAATTTAAACACGTTGGACAGTGATAGTGGTACTTAATCCCATCAAAAATTGCAGATTCGCAACCTTTCCGTTTAGCTTATCAAAACAACAAATAACAGACAGTCCTATTTCCTTACCCTCATTGTTAAACCTTACATTTTTCGATAATAATCAGATAAGTTATTTTACATCTGTTAAATAATTGCATTTCTGAATATTTTTTTTCTTTTATTTTTGTTCTTGTTTTCAGTTGTGCAATTTTTTTAAATACTTGCAAAGAAATAACAAATTGCCTCTAATTCTGGTGCCATATAAAGATGTGGTTCAATAATGATAGGATAAACTTTTATTATATACTGAAATGATTTTTAATTTTTTAATTACTCTTAATTTCCACAGCAAAAAAAATACTTTAAGTTAAATTTTTAAAAAATCAAGAAACAATTTTTTTTTAAAGGAGTTAAATTATTTTAAAGGAGTGGGTTGATTGATTTTAATTTATGTTGTACTCTGAAGCAACATGAGGGCTATTGTCAAAGGGTCAAGTGACGCGGACGACATATGAGCTGGCACCCCCTCTCCTAACTACCACACCACACCAACAGGAGGACGTTTGAGCTCTCGACAGATTTAACGTGCATCGCTCTCCTACACGGCGGATCTTTAGTGGTACTAGGATCGAACTCATGACACGCGAGCCATGATCCGATGCCTAGACCACTCGGCCACCGGGGCCACCCACAGCACTCTAACTGGATGACTTTAGGTTTCGAAAGATTTTATGTTCATCAATCTCTCTACATGTCAAATCTTCAGTAGCATCAAGTGGGAATTTTTATACAATTCATTTACAATTAAGAATGTGTTATATTTTGAAAAATATTGTGATTACCCTTTTATTTTATTATACCCATTCAAATGATAAAATAATATAATTACAATAATATTATAATGATATATTTATCATTTTTATTTAGAGGGAAATAAAATTTTTAAAAACAGTAATTGATTTTGAGTGTTTTATATTGCATATGTAAATTTTTCACCTTATTTATTCTTAAAATACTATTAAAATTACAATGCAATTTTATGGAACAAAAAATTTTTACAGATTTATTTTACTGTATTGAGTTTAGAATATTGAATAATTGTATTTAATATTTTTATGAAAATTATTTAATCAAAGATTATTTATTGCATTGTGTGATATCTTATGAATTTAGTTAATTCATTATTTAATAAATTATTAAAAAGTTTTAAATTTATTTTTGTATTTTCTGTCAAATATAACTTACTCTACTAAAAATTTTATAATTGTTTTATTCTTTGAAAAATTTTAAGATTTATCTGTTTTATCTAAATGTCAGATTATATCAGCTAGTGTTCCTGGTATTTGAAGCAAGAAATTCTATAATAATGTTATTTATACCTAAAAATTCCTCAGGCTTTTCAAATAATTGTAAAAAAGTGCTTCCATATTGTATATTCAAAAGGAATTTTCAGGAATATTTTTAAAAATTTTAAAAAGAATTTCTTAGCAAAAAAAAAACAAATACAAATATTTAGATTTACTGTAACACAAATAGTAACACAATTATAAAAGAACCATATTAGTAAAAAAGGAAAAGCATAATAACTTCTAGTATACTAACATATAATAAACTAATAGACTAACATAATAAATTCTTTAAATATTTTTAAAGTATTCTCTTATTTTCTGTCAAATATGTGCATTAAAAAGGATTTAAACAAATTGAAAAAATGTATTTATTAATCAACCATGTCCTTAACTTTCTCGAAGGATTTGACAATGTTGTTTTTATTGAACTTTATCTATTCAACAAATATTTATTTCTTTGCACTTAAAAAAATAAAAACAACCCACTTTCTCTCATGATTCTGGATGAGATTTATAAAATAAATGTTAAATTACACAGAAAATCTTGCCTATTTGAGGATAAGGGGAAATTAACAGGAATTTTGGAATAATTATCATTCTGATCTATATGAAATAAAATCATCAATATCTACATAATTATTTGAATTTTTAGTTTTGAAAATCATGAATCATTGCTTACATCAAAATCTGATATTACACTATATTTTCACAAAAATTAATTTAAACTGTAGACTCCCATTGCATATTTTATCTGAATCAAAAGTAAGTTGCAATTTAATTTTTTTCTCATATACTGTAACCTGATCTACTAAATTACCCCTAATAATCTATCTCACCATGGCAGTTAGACCAATAGTTTTAAATCTTTGTTAAAATTCGAGGCAGCATTTATCAAAATAAAACCTAATTTTTTTTTTAATAAGTAATGAAAATCTTGAATATTTGCTTTTATAAGACAGATACTTCTCATATAAGACTATTTTAAACTTTTATGATTAATTTCAAAGATGTTTACTAAATTAAGTTATAACTTTTTGTTTATATTTCTCAGAATTACACAACAAGTAACAGATGATGGAAGGCATTTTAAGTAACAATTTTTGCTTCTAAATAAATAAAATCAAAAAGTTTTTTATCACTTAACTTTAAAGTAGTATTCAGTAAAATAGGATTCTATAAAAGTTGCATAACATACTTGGCCAGAAACTTATTCATTTCTGATAAAGTTACTTTTGCTTTTTGAGATTTAGTATAGGGAATGATATCTAACCTGAAAAACAGCCAATACTTCATTTAAATTTCTTATTTTTAAGTCTTTATTATAAAGTAACATTAAACTCAGTTCTATCTTTCTTTTCTTTTAGAAAAATAATTTTTACTTTTATTAAATTTAAAACAAATTCAGAAGAAGATATTTTATTTATAAATATATTTCAGCATGCATGGATGTATAAAATTATGAGCAAAAAGCATAAAAAATTAATGTATTAAAAATCAAAACAATTTACCATTTAGAAATTTTAAGAAAATTACAGCAAAAATATTAACTTACTTTTAGCTATATATAACACGAACTTATGAATTTCATCTCTAATATAAGTGTGTGCCTCATAATTCACAGTTTGAAACTTCAACGCCTCTGACAGACGGTTGGAAAGTCCTCGTTGGTCTGAAACATAATCTTTATCATCAGTACTACAAAGCACCGGCAAATGTTCTTTTGGCAAAACAACAGCTCGAAATATAGCAATACCGAGTAAAATAAGTATAAGATTAATAACCAATAGAAAAACAAAACAAATTAATTTTGTAGCCTTGGACATTTTACTTTTTTTTTAAAGAATCCAAACTATTTTTATCAGCTAAAAAAAATTGAGTACCAAGAAGAATCTGAATAAATCCATTCCACCTTCCGCAAGCTATCACCACGCTTATCTGTTTATTTACGCTGAGCACGCGTCTCTGAATTATTTGTTTTTGTTTTGTTTTTTTGCTAGATGTTTGATATTAATTAATTGAACCATTCATTGACCTTTAAAAATATCATTACTATCAATTGTTTTGTTCATAAAGTTATTTTTCCGTTGTTTTACACACATTGGTACTCTCTCTTCATCTTTTTATTTCAGAATAAAAGAATTTCATATTTATAAAACGAAACTTCAATGCTAAATGAACACAACTCAACTCATTGTCTTCCAACGGTTTCAAAATTTGGTGATAAACAACTTCGTTTCCCGCAAAAAACATCACTCGAATCTGGATAAGTGTTTATTGCTGATCGTCTTACACTAACTACTCGTTTAGTCAAATGTGATTAAATAACAGCACAGCATACTTATTTTTTTATAAGTTTAAAATCAATTTAGAGAAATGTCTGAAACTGAAAGCAATATCAAATTATCATGGTTGCTCGTGTCACAATTTGTCAGTTGGGATTTTTGCAGATATATGAAAGGAAAAAGTGATAATCGGGAGCCTGATGTGTTGACATTTTTCAGAAGTGAGACATTAAAATTTGGCATTGAAAATCCTATTTTGACCTTTATTTCATTTGTGCCCCGAATAGCTGCCTACACTTATTTTTATATAAATTTTGATGATGGAATATTGAAAAAAAATTTGGCTACAAACGCAACATTACTTTTTATTTGGAATATATTTTTATGTTTAATAAATCCTAAAAAGAGTTTTGAAATGAAAATTGAATTTTCATTGGATATCAATGGAATACAATTGAGAGAGAATTATAAATTAAGACGGATTCTATAGCAGACAAATGCACTTAAAATTTTTCCGTATTAATTGATGATATTATGAAGAGCTTCCTACGCGCACTACTCGTTTAACCAAACAATTTCTGCATTTGGAAGAATATAGGAATGAGAAATATTGTGTAATTATATAAGAATTTTTTTTTTCCCTATCAAAATACATTCAAAGTTAAATGAAATGCCTAAATTTTTCAAGGAATGCATAACTTTTTTGAAAGTTCTATTTGATTAAGTATTTAAAGTAATTGTGGTAGCCTATTAGTTGACATGCACAATAAATGCTTCAAAGGAGTAATGATACATAATTGTGGAATCTGTTGCATTTTAAATGGAACTAAGCCTCAAAATTTTTATGTGGTATATTGTGGAAATTACAGTATACAAACTTAGGTCTTTGTCATTTGACTGAAAATTAAAAGGTCTAGCTTCTGCACACTTTCTAATGAGGTGTTAATTTGAGCTGTATAAAATGTATTTTATTTCATTAGTTTTGGGACTAAAACAGTTTTAAAGCAGACATTTAAAGTGCTGAATTAATGTTTGGGTTAAGAGTTTCCAGAAGGGCATCATTAACCAAAAAGTATTAATTTTCTTTTAAAGAATTACTTTGGCCAGATTTATCGTAGGAATTATAAAAACCTTCACATGTTGCAAATATGTTTATATATACAGATTTTTTTTTCTATTTTGAAAGAATATTTTATGTCAAAAAGTGCATGATATGGGATGGAAAATACATATATGCAGTGGCATAAGGAAGAATATTAGGGACCCACTGCAAAGTCAGCTTTTGGGCCCCAAGCCAGATATTACAAAAGGATAGCATAACATTAGCTTTCAGCCCCCCACATTGTGGGGGTGTACATTATGCCTTTGCATATATATTTCATTTTTTTCCAATTTATGAAAAGATTTTTCAAATTATTTAACATAAAACATGGTTTAGTTGAGAAATTGTATCAAAAGTTCTGAAAAGAACATTGTTCTATGATAAAGCATTGAAAAATTGGGCACTTTTTGTTTTGTGTACCACAGCTAAATTTGCACCTTGCGAATCCGGATCATTTTCTTCCAAAATCTAGTCTTTTTTTTTTTTTTTTTTTTTTTGCAAATGTAATACATAAGTTATTTGTTTTTTTTTATTTCATGCAAATTTTGCTGGGGTGACACAAATACGTAAATACCAAAAATTATAATTTAAATTGGTTCTCTTTACTATTGTCTAGTTAAGTCTTTGTTCAATTTAATTACTTATATAAAATATCTGATTAGCATTATATTTTACAATTGATCTGTTATTAGAAAAATGGGTACTTTTTCATTAGGTAGTAGTTATTTCCGAACCTAAATGTAAACATGAAAAGAATTTATATTTTACCCTGGTAAAATGTTATTTTTACTACATTTATTTCACACTAATTGAAACATATAAAAAATATAGTATAAGCCTGAATATAACATGGTATTTTTTTTTTACTGATCTCCTGTTAAAAAATTGACTTGTGGTAAATTTGAGGTCTAGGAAGTGGAATGTTGATTCTTTAATTTACTTGTTTCTTCCCTAAAATTATCTAACTTATTTTTGCAGGGAACTTCATTTTATTAACATGAATGTATAACTGTTCTATTACTTATTAAATAAGTTCTTATCTGGCAAAACTTTTATTTTCTTTGTTTGTGAATTCTCTTTTATGAAAAATGAATGGATCACATTAAATTCAAAATTATTTTTTCTGAATATCTTCATAAAAATTTTTGAGTTACTTTGCATTCAGACCAATATGATAATAATGAAATTTAAAGAAAAAGATTAATATAGGCATAAATTATAAATTTTGCTTCCAATTCCTAAAAATAAATTTATTTTAACATTAAAATATTGCAACAAAAATTCAATTAAAAAGACTAAATGGGATCTTGCATTTCACCCTAGCATTTATTGTGCCATTTCACAGAACCCCACAATCTCTATTGTTCAAGTGTGGAATTCGGTTTCTGGATCCACAAAATTGTACCAGCAACTGACGACAAAAATGTTAAAGTCCAGTCTGTTCTCTAGTTTTTTATTCTTTCCTGCTGTCAGAGAATATGATTTTATCCTAAGCTTTTTGTTATACCATAGCCATTAAAGGAGCTGATGTTCACTTTGGTACTCCAACAAGGAAACATTCTTTAGTTTCATAATTTCACCATGGCTTACTGAGGATGGGATGTTGATTGTTTTGATTTAATAATTTTAATTTAATTGTATGCCTTCAAAATAAAATACAGTTACTCCAAAAAATGAATATAAAGTGATTTAACATAGAATATAAAAGAATTTCCATAAAAAGTCGCACAAACCCGAGAGAAATGCAGCACAGAGTACATAAAATTAAAATAATTTAATGTTCCTTTTGCAGCTGAATACTATTGAATCTCCAGGGACCACAGAGATGGAAGAAACTTTCCAATATTGTTCTTTTTCTTTGGGTACAAAACTTTCTTCTACTTTGTTGGCTCTCTTAGTTTTTTTTTTTTTTTTTTTGCCGTAACAACAAAGCATTAACACAAATTTGCTTCATGTAGTTGTTCCAATCAAAGGTTGTATTGTTCTTTATATAAAGCTGAAAAAAATTCAACTGACATTAATTCTTGATATCACTGGCATATAAATTGTAAATCAGTGAGAAAAAAGTTGTATGCTCCATTGAACAAATTTTGTGTTCTGTTCCTTTTCTGGAGATGGTTATAGAGAACGATCACTTGTGCATTATTCTCATTGGATGGTCATTTAAACATTGCCTTCCTTTATGAAGAATTCCATTCTGCTGAAAAAATTGGATGCTTGCCTCTTCGTCTTTAGACAGTTTCCAAATTTTGTAGTCCATCTTAGCATTTTAAAAAACTTACTTTTTCTAAACTGAAGATTATATTTTAAAAAATTATTGTTATTGGCTCTAAATGCAATGGAATAAAATTTTTAAAGGTCGTTTCTTACAGATTCAAAATAATTAACTATGTTTAGTTGTAACAATTGAATCAAAAAAATTTCATTGATGTGGTACTTAATTAAATGTCACAAAAATAACATCCACCAGATTCCAAATATTCCAGTACCCAGCTTATAGAAAAGCACCAAAAAATACCTTCAATTTATGTATTAATGCTTGAATAAGCAAAATATGTTTATTGCTCATCATATCAAATGAATTTTTTTCTCTATCAATAATTTTTTTAAAACTAGTATTGTTTAAAATTGACTCAATTTACTTTTGTGTGTAAGGCAATAGCTTTATATCTGAAATTAAAAGAAAGGAATGAATCTGTAAGCATTCACACATCTAAAATGAATATTACTTTATAAAATCTGCATGTATTTTATTATTATCTTTACCCAAATTTGTTATGTGATTGTACAAAAATCTTTCTTGGGGACTGAAATATTTTATCTATATGTTACAATTTTTTTCTATAGTTTTTTAATCAGTATATTGATAATATTTCCTTCGGTATTTCTTCAACAGTATCTAAAAATAATTTCAGCTTTTAAGTAATTGCAATGATAATTTAAATTGCACGCATTTTATTACATATTGTACTGTATTTTCATGTGTGCCCTTTTCCTTTAATGGACCTAAATTTGTTCCTCATACAAAATTAATTGTTGATATTTTGTGAAGCCTCTTACTCCGTAACAAATAGTTTAACATGGAAAAAAATTCAGGGTATAATTTACATCTCCCCCCCCCCCCTTATATTTATAAAATATGAATGAATACTTTTCATAAGAAAATGGGACTAAATTTTATCATCACATCCAGAATGCAGACATAATCAATTATCTCTACAAAACTTAAACTAAAAATTAATAATATAAATAAAGAATTTAAATACTACATGACTATATAGTTAATTTTTTTAAAGCATTATAATTTGGGAAGATATTTGTCATGTTTAATTCATAATTATATTAAATGTTTTATAACATTTTTGGGGTTTTTTTCTCCAAAATTAATTTGTTTCTTCTGGCATAAATGCATTTTCAGATGTGGTTGTAGAAAGAACTGAAAAAGCTGCTAGTGATGTTACAAAGCATGAAATTATTGCAAGGTTTCTTATGGAAGTCAGTACAATTCGAACACTTTCAAGAATGCCTCTTATCCACAAATTATCAAAAAGTGTCATTGAAAAATGCCCTGAATTAGAAACAGTTGTTGCTGACTTGTTACGTAAATTAGAAGTAAGCAAATAATTTCTTTAATTTTATAAAATCCTCATTTATATGTATATAATAATTCATCATGTAAATTATGTCAAATTATTTTTTTAATTTATGAGGGTCTTGAATCCTCCAAGACATCGCATGATAATTAAGTTTTTAGTTTACCCACTTAGGGAGAGCTATCCTTTTAACCAGAACTTTATCCCTGCAAAAACTGCCACATCGATGCATTTCAAAATAAGAAGTTGCAATATCACATTGAATTATTTTGACCAATCACAGTATTCATTAACAGAAATCATATGATTTGACACTACCAGTTGAGGAAGCTAGAAAAGCTGAGATCTTCGGAATGAACAAAGAATATGTTTGCATGTTGTGTTTTTCCTTTGGGAATGTTATTCATTTTGTCCCTTGATATGTGTGTGGTTGTCAATAAAATATTGAATTAAATTAAAATACCAAAATATATCTAGATCCTTTTAATAACTGAAACAAGATAGATTATCCCAGTAAAATGTTTTACTTCATGTGTTGTTGTTTCTAATGCCACCTGTCTGATGGCGTCACATCGAGGCCCACAAGGTTCATTGGGGCTAGGTGTATGCCTTTCGTTAGCTTTGAGCACTGTGCAGGTGACTGTACGATTTGGCTTGGTTCATACACGATAGATGGCATTAACTGCTACGACCTCTCACAAGACTTTCGGACCCACTGGTTTAACAAGCATGTACTCAGAGGGTCATTGAATCCTTACATGGATATAAGGATTTTATGCAATTATCTAAATAGATTAATGTCAAAAGGAAGGTTATTTTAATAATTTACTTCTGAAACTTTGAATTTATAGGCAAGTATACAAAAAAGATGTATAAATATTTTGAATCTAAGAGTTTCAAAAAAGATATTCTGCCATATTTTTTCTCCTGAAATAAAATTTGATTTTAAATATAACTGAGTTTTTTATTATTCAAGTTATTTTTATGTGTTTATATCATTGTACATTTTATTTGAATTTGTTATTTACCTAACTTTGGTCCTATAAAATTGTTTATCATGATTGTCTGATACCATGTCATTAATGCTTTTTATTCATCTGTACTATATCATAAATGCCAATTGTTTATAGGCTTTTCATAAAGTTTATGCAATGAAATTTGAATTAGCAGTAAATTTTTAGATTTAAATTATCTTTGTTTCATCAAACCAAGATTTCACCAAAATCTGCTAAATTAAATACATTTCTGAGTCCTTCACTCAACAGAAAGTAATTTAAATCAAAAGAAGTGAGAAGGAAGTAAATTTTAAATAAAAAATTTATCCACCAACACCATTATTTTTTACATGTGTATGAACTTTTTTAATTCATGGAAAATGCCAGGTTCAAACTCTTTACAAAGAAAGAGCGTGTTTTGTTGTCACTTGTTTGAACCTATCTTCATTTTATTTTAAATAAGCATAACTTGATAAACTATGTAATTTATTTGTATTAGCATACAAATGTAAATATTACTTTGTATCTATAACTACTTTGCTCAAATATCTTTATTGTTTATAAGCTCAATAACTGAAAAATAGCTATAAATATTCCATTTCTAATGATGTAGTTTTTTTACCTTACAATCAAAGTTTGAATAAAGCATTGCTTTCCATATGGGTTATCAAATCAGAATTATTTAATTTGGAATAAAATCAAATTCACTCAAAGTGCTTTAATTATGACACTATAGAAGATATAAGGAAATTATGAGAAACAAAGGTACTTACATATTATACCATCAATCAATTTCTTCTAATCAGAAGATGTTGCCAAACGAAGCAATATGCAACCAATACTGAAAACCGATTCCTAAGCAAGTTTGATTACAATAATGATGATAATGACAGCATTTGGCAACATTTTTTTTAATTGGGAGCTTTTAATTTCGTTCAACAGTGTAATATATAAATACTGAAATAAAGCTCAATAGGATTTTCCCATCCACAACAGGTGACTGGGTCCTCTTTGACCTGGGTGATAAGAGATGTCTTCATTCCTGACCCATTTTTTCTGTTGCCAGTTGGAAATGTTAACATTATGTTTTATCCATAGACATAGCGCACTTTAAAAATGATCTCTCATTCTTCTGATATTGAGTTAGATGTTCCAGGTACATTCCAAGGTGAAGGAATTGCAAAAATACTCATTGGAAAAGTGTTGAAAGTATCCATTGAGCAGAATTATTCCAGTGTCCTGGTTTTCTGTACACATGATCATGTATGTGGGTCCATTGCTGATTTTCACAGTAGTTGACAATGAATTGAAGGGCAATAGAATCTCCAAAATAGAAGATCAAATTTTAGTGTTGAAGAAATAGTTAACTGATGGGTAAATTTAAAACCGAGGCCGTGGGTAGCCTACTGGTTAGAGCAGGGGTAGGCAGACTTTTCCAGGGTATGGGCTACTAATTTTTTCAGGGATTTGTGGTCCACCCAGTATCAGTGGCACACACAAAGGGCAGGGAGAGGCTCCACAGGTCCGGACACTCCTCCATAGCCCATTATTTTTTCTCTGATCGATTATAATCCTATGTAAAAAGTACGTAAAATTTTTAATTAAGTATTTGTTATTAATATTTTTTCATAAATGCTAATTATTTATTCAATACTTTATTTCTTATTGTTCTTTGTTCCCAACAATCTGCAAAATAAAAAATATATATATGTTTGGCGGCGTATTGGATTATGATAAGAGAATGGTAAACATTCAACCCTGCACCATTGTGCCGCCCCATTGAAAAATTAACGAGTGCGTCCAGTGTCATAGTTGTGGTGAGGTAAGGAAAAGATCAACAGTACTTATTTACGGAATATGTACTTACCTACGTAAATAAAAGTACAAAAAAGAAAACCCCATTTTTTTAAACCGTGCGTAAATCAAAACGCAAAATACAAACATAATAATAATAGCCACAAATGTAATAATATCTAATGATGCATTTATTATCAAACAATTCAAAATACATTAAAAATGAAACATTTTCATCTTATGTTAGTTCTTGTAATTATAGTCAGTAGAAAACTTAGTCTGCATACTGTCAGCCAATCTTGAATATTTCCATATAGAATTACTAACTGCTAATCTTCAGGCAATCACCCAAATTGTCTTGGTGGTCCACCGGTAGATCGCGATCGACTTAATGCCCACCCTAGGGTTAGAGCATGGGACTCCAGACCAGAAGGCCTGGGTTAGATGCCCGATGCCGCCAAATACCCTCCGAGTACACACGGAGTACATACTCATTAAATCAGTGAGTCCGAAAGTCTTGTGTGCAGGCGAAGCAGAAAAACCACGGGTGCAGGGGGCTGGAGAATATTTCCCTCCCCTCTAGTTCCATGCATAAATTGTGGAGGTGGAGATAGGTGGTGTCGCCATCTATCGTGTATGAACCAAGTTAAATCGTACTGTCACCTGTATGGTGCTAAGAACTAACGACAGGCATACACCTAGCCCCTTGCCACGATGAATTTCATGGACCTCAATCTGATACCATCAGACAAGTGGCATTAGAAACAACAACAACAACAAATTTAAAACCAAATGTTCCATCCCCCCTCCCCTTCTTATATTTGGTCAAAATCAGATGCTTTGAAGGTGCAAATTACTATTGACTCCTTCCATGAAAAGCCAGAATAACAGTGTTACTGTTGTAAATATTTCCATCGGACATTGAAGAAAAAAAACCCACATTAGTTTGTGCACAATAACAAAAAAGTTGGACCACCTAATTTGTATCATTTGGACCATACATGTTGCTTCCTACAAGAAATTGGATTGCTTCCTGAAATCAAAGTCCATTAATAAGAAATGCACTTTCCAAACTGAAAGTAGAAACAATGATGTGATTATTGAATCCAGTGCCATTACTAGCAATTTTTCTTTTGCAGTCAGTTACAGTAACAGAATTTTTCTGTAAGAACTCCACTCAACCTCCTGAAATTAACTGAAGCAAACCAGCAAGGGCCAGAAGTCTACAATAAAAATAATAGTAATAATGATTGAATTACTGTAGATTTTTATGGTTCAGTAGAAGCAGCTTTATCAAATTACAAAATCTCAAACAAATTATCCACTATTTTTAAACTGTTTAAGACATGACCCAGGTCTGCTGAGATGTTGACAAACTTGCTTGAAAACTTAATTGCCGACTGCTGGACTCTTACTTGTGGAGGGAGCATAATCTCATACTGTCAAATTATGAAATTCTATAGATATAAACACACCCTGAAATTCCAAACTAGTGTTACCCTCAGTGATAAACATAAATCTGATTTCTTTTATGTTAATTTATCTAATTATTATTGAACTAATTACAGTGATATTTCGACTTACGCTACCCCAGCTTACTCAAATTCGAAGTTATGGGGTTTAAAAATCTCGTCGATTTGCCTCCCCCACATCACTGAAACTCAGAGAGAATCAATGCTAGAGCCTGATGAAATTGGTAATTTGCTTGCACAAATTGTCGATATTGAAGAGCTTGAGTGTTTAGACCTGGCTCAATCCAAAGATCGAATATGGTGGGGAATTTAACAGAAAGTCTTAGTTTTATATAAAGAGGAATATAAATTTCAGAAATTATAGACTCCAATGAGGAGCGTATTTTTTCAACAAATAAAAAGGAATAAAAAAATTACTAGTATGCAATGAGGTACTCTTGCAGGAGAAAAAAATCTTTTAGCTGGCAGACTACTTGTATAAATTTTATGCATATTGAGCATTACTTCTATAGCAAAATAACTTTGGTTTGCGATTATGTATTTGTGTTATCTAAAATTTTATTAAACATTTTTTTTTCTAAATTATTTTCTTTCATCTTTGGCCCCAACTAAAAATAATTTATATGTATTTACATGAGAAATTATACTCCGACTTATGCAAATTCGATTTACGTGGTTATCACTCAGTCTCGCCTATCTTGGAAGTTCAGGGTATTACTGTATTTTAAATATTCTTTTTTGGCTGAAATGTTAGTGAAATATAAAGCTATGTAAAATGTATTAGCATTTATCATTTTATAATTATAGCATTAAATATTTGTATTTGCCTTTAAATATATGAATATACTTATTATGTGCCATATAATTGATATTTTTTAACTCTCATTCTTCACTAATTTGTGCAATGTTCTTGCTTCAGTGGCTTTTAGAAACATTGGAAGAAGATAAATATCCTGGGATGCAAGAAGAAATATTATCAAGAATATCTTGTGAAGTCAATAAATTTAACATTGAAGCCTCTAAAAATCTACCTTTGCCAAAACTTTTGGAGGTAAATTTAATTTATTTTTATATATTTATATAAAAATATTATGTGCATATAGTCATATGTATATTGTAAGCTTCATGAGATTGAAACTTTGAGGTATTACTGAGCTGAGAATATGTTGGATATTTTGAATGTGAATTGTTTATGTATGAAGCGCTGTTAGATGCCTTAAATATTTCCAAGCATTAAGATTTGCTGTTAATGAATATGGTTTTGAGTGATTACTTATAATTTTAGACACATATTCTTTTTTTTACTTGAAAAACAAGTCTGTAAAGTAAGAAGAATGATAATTGAATAATGCCTAAACAGTTGGAAGTATGAAAATAAAAAAATTCACTAATATAATAAATATTACTGCATATTAAATCAATTAAGATTTTGAAGACTTTATGTAATTATAGTGAACATCGTTTAACACACAACTGAAGGGGGCTGAAATATTTTTTTGTGTTCAAAGCTACTGCTAGAAATGTATATTTAACAAAACTTCAATTTTCAGAGTACATTTTATTTATAGAGACATGTATATATGCATATATATTCAACCCTTTCGGGACAAACATCTCGTATCCATGCCAGCATGAAACACCGACAGCTGCCTAGCGTCACGTATGTGAGCCACGCACTTGGAACATTTTTTAAGCTCAATTTTTTGTCAATGAATGGCATTATATGTCCTAAAGGTTTGAGATATATGTAGATCTGATTTTCTTCTCAAAATGAGAGGAATATTACTGACATACACAAAGGTTTTTGTTTTATAAACATAAGGGGAAGGGAATGTTTCCAAATTCAATGCTTTATGACTGCTCTTCAAATGAACACTTGGTTCTTGTTTATAGTGAAGATGAGAGATGTATTTTCGCTAGAGCATTTGGTTTGGGTTTGCAGTGTAGTTTTTAATAAATAATTAGATCTGGTAAATAAAATAATTTTTTTAAAAACTTTTACAAGGTCAAAGCATTGAAAAGGTTTAACTGAACTTGGAATATCAGAATGATGCAAAATTGATTCTAAATTAGAATCTGAGAATGGTGATTTTGACAAATAATATATTATGATTGTTCAGTTAATTGCGAATTTAATGAGAATGACATTTCAAACATCTGTATGCCGATTACATCGATTTATGCTTAACGACACAAAACTCTGGCTGTGGCAGTACGCACATGTTTGCGTCTTTCGTCCCAAAAGGGGTTAATAAAAATCAAGGATACAAAATCTTTCACAAGGAAATATAACACAAAATTTGGCAATATGAAAATATTTACAAATTTCACTCTTCGTTTTTAATACAACAGCCTTAAGAGCTCAATCTTTATTTTAATCAAAATAGCAGTTTGCTTCCCCCTGAGGTCTTTGTCATTGTGCTTGTAAAAAAATTATTCTAGAATAGAAAAATGTGAACTAAACTCACTGATTTTTACTCACACTGTGATGTATTCCTCACCAAATTCCAAAGCCAACTGGTGAGAGATGAGATGTTTTGTGTAGCATTTGTTGGGGTGAAGGGAGAAAGTTGTTTAGATAAACAAAATTGGCTGGTGTCACCGGCTATTTGAGAGTTAGCCACCTTTCTGTGAAACATGTGAAGCCATGTATCTTTCATTTCACACCTCTCTTAAATCTCGCCTGCATGTCTGAAGTTTTTCGTATTTTGTTCATTCCCAGAAGGGAAATCTTCTCATGTTAAGCAATTTTCACTTCATGTTAAGAGAAAAAAATATGTGAAAATGCTTTGTAGTTTGTCGGGATTATTGTATTATTTCATGTTAACCAATCTTTCATCTCCCTCTTAAGTGTTTTCATGTTAAACGTATTTCACTGTAATCACGAAAAAATTGCCGGTTAAAGTGCAAATTCGAATGTTGTCTTCCTAATCATTTTATCACTAGATTCATTATAAATCTTAAAAAAAGCTAGAAAAAAAACATTTCAAATATTGAAGAAAAAGGGAATTATTTTATTGAAAATTATATTTGATTTAGTTTGAAAGAATTAGCATTGCTCTAAAATAACATGACTATTAATGATGGATTTCATAATTTTTGAACCACAGTCAAGTGATACAGGCACTTGAGTTAATTCTTCACTCTCCTAAATTATATAATGTGCCTCCTGATGACATAATGGCCTAGTTTAATTTAATATAACAGCTTTTATTTTTTTGCATAGTAAAATTTTCTGAATGAAGCAAGTTATTTGACTTGAAGATTGAAGAATCACATCTGAAATCATAAGGTTTTCTATTGTAGCCCAAAATAATATACAGGAATCTTATTATAATAGGGATTCTCCAAATTGATTGCTCTGTCCCTTACTCCTGCACAGTGCTGTTCAGATATCACGAGTCAATCTTTGATTATCTCTAATCAGTTCATTAATAGCAGCAATGAGTTCTCTGCCTATCAAGGCTTTCATCAGTCTTGCCAAATCTGAGGCTGATGTCCTCCTTTCATGAAAACTTATACAATTTGGGTGCAACAACATTGTTCACTGCAAGCAGCCATTATTCTGTTATATGTATGTGCATTATGCTCACCTTCTGTCTCTAAAAATTGTAATCTGTTCTGTTCTAGATACATCCATGTGGCTGTGGTAGCCGTATGGTTATGGTCACAGACTTGTGTCATGAGTTGGAGCCCAATGCCATTAATAACCCGGCACTAGGGTTTGCAATCCCGTGTTATTGTTTCAATCCAAAGATTTTGGGATTACATTACCCAAATCCTGGGATTATGATTGGACAGTTTATTAAAAATACTTACACATTAGCATGGTTCAAATTGCATAATAAAGCTGAAAATATAATTAAAAATTGGTTTAATATTAATTTTATTGAAACAAATAAAGAAATTCATAAAAAACAAATAAAAATAGTGAATAATGAAATTTTTTTTTTTAAAAAAAATGCCTTCATTTCTTGCATTTCTGTAAATAAGCTTTCAAAAAACACAGATCGTCCAGCGTTTAATTGTTCATAGGGCTTCTTATTTTTGTTACAAATTGTCCTGCCAAAGAAAATGCTCGTTTGGATTCTATACTAGTAGGTGTTATCATCATTAAATAGGTGTATGTTCATTTTAAGTAGTCACCATGTCTCCCTCTATTTTCAAAAAAAAATAAGAGACATTTCTTTTTGAATTTTTGATGAAAGTGTCTCAAATCTAATAGACTGCCTTGGTGCATATACCTCTTTGATAACTTTATCTAGTTCTGCTACACTTAATAGATTTTGTGTTTTAAATTGGTCCAGTTATTGAACCAGAATTTGGATCAATTTCAAGTGTTACCTCATTTGAAATAGATGATCCATTTGCACAAGCTATTGGTAATGCAAAGAGATTTGAAGTGTCTCAAGTCTTTCAAGCAGGTCCACTATTAATTAATGGCATTTAATTGAAGAAAGAACTGAGACAAAACCTGTTCTTGAGATCTTGCTTATATTATTGTGTAAGTATTGAAGTGAAACACACTTAGATCTGTGTGACGTTCTCCCATGCGAGAAATGAAAGCTGCATATATATTTTTTTTTTACTTGCAGCACTTATAAATGCACAAAAAAAGTCTACGTACATTATTCGTAAACAAAATATAAATTTTCTAAAGATTAAATTCCTAGAAAATTTTGATATATAAAAAAACTTTTAAATATAATTCAGACAAAAATTAAATCCCGGGATTAATTATTTTAATTTCGGGATTGGAAAAAACACCAGGATCCCGGGGCTGCAAACCCTACCCGCCACATAGAGGGGCTGATGCATGTGAAATCGTTTGGCTCAATGTCCTTCTGTTGGCATGGTGTAGTAATTTGGAGGAGTGCCAAGTCAAGTGTATCGTTCTCTTCTCTTGACGCTGGTTCAAAATTACTAGGTCTATCACCAATAGCCCTTGTGTTGCAAAATAATGCAACATTAATATACACTCCCTTACTGGATGTAACACAAGTTAACATTTACTTTAAATTCTTTCACGGGAACAGGTTAATTGGCTATTTGCAAACTGCGTTATACTCCGTCTTATTAACTTGAATGACAGCATTGCTTTACTTATACTGCTATGGGTTTATTGTTTTGTCAATAAACACTATAAGAGTACATGTAGGAATATAATCCAAGCAACTTGACCATAGCAAAATTATGAAATAGCTAGTTTAACACATAAGAGATACAAAATCCTGTGCTCAGTTCACCCAAAACAATGAAGATACATGTAAATTAAGTATAGACTAAAAACAAAACATCTTTTTCAACTGAATTACTGATTAAATATATGTATCTATATGAGCAACAAAACACTTGTTCTCAATTCACAAGATAATGAATTATACAAAATAAATTTTTAGTACAATAAATATTTGTTTTATTGGATGCTTGTGGCGTAAATTATTTCTATTTCATTATAAAAAGAGAACAAAATGTTGGCCAGTCTTGGAGTATTAAAGAGTTAAACATGCTTTTGTTGTCTTAAATACAGTCAATAAAGAAACTTATTTTTCATATGTTTGGAATGAAATGTTCCCTTGAGAGAGTCAAAGTGGCCACAGTAGCCTAGTGATCAAGGTAACGAACTCGTTGCTGGCGTGTCATGAGTTTGAACCTGCCATGCAGAGTGGGCAGTTGCGCATTAAGTATGCAAGGCTCAAACATCCTCTCATTGGTGTAGTGTCAGAGTTAGGAGATGGGGTGCTACTCATGTGTCATCCTCATCACTAGAACATGGTTAGAAATTACGAGGTCCATCGCCAGTAAATTTGAGTAGCTGAATAGTGCAACGTTAATATTCACTCACTCATTGAGAGAATCAAAAGTATTCGGTGCAATTCATAATTTAGTCATTACTCTTGCCCTTCTTTTTCTGGGACAGTAAAGTTGAAGGTTATTTTAGCTGTAAAGTAATAGTAATGTTAACTCACTCCAGTCAAAATCATGAGGTGAAATTTCTCCCTTTATTTCTCACACCCATGATATTTCTGGCCTGGAGTGTTCAAAAGTAATGCGCTAAAAGATAGATTTAAAACCATATGCACAAAATCATGTTTATTTCTCACCAGATTGCAGTACCAGTTTATTAGTAACATGCTTAGAGAAAGTTATTTTAAACTAGATGTTAGTACAATCATACATATATATTAGTGATGTGTTTTTGTAACCTTAGCTTAGTTACTTAGTACCTCTCTTCATAAATACACGTGGGCTGTATTCTGTGATAAAATATATATATTTTTAATGTATACATTATAGATTTAGGAAATGAATCAAATTCTTCTTTATGTACAAATGAACCTGAGAGAGAGGTCATAATGGATCTGTACTGTTACCTTGTGATGTTACAACTTGCATCTCATGCTTTGAAATTTATCTCACAAAAACTATTTCTTTTATGTATTTACATTGTGCATAAGTGTAATAAAATTCCCCTTTAATAGTTAAAACATATTTAATTGTTTTCTTTTTGCTAGAAAATCAATGTTCAGTAATAACCCTAAATGTTGGCTTTTTTTTTAATTAGTTTTTCATATTTCAAACTAAAAATTTACCCAAAATTTAAAAATAAATTCATATATTGTCCTTCACTTAGTTTTATATATTTTTCCTGAATAAAAATAAAAAAAATAGTTACTTTTATGATTATTTTCTTCAAAATTATGGGATCATTAAGGGGTTAAAAATCTAGCATATTCAGTTGATAATACAGATCTTTTAAAATTGTTAAAAACTGTAAGCTAAAAAATCATTGAAACTTTTGCTACTTGTTTTTTGTGTATTGAAATTTAAAATCTTAATTGTCTTTGAAATCTCAAATTGTTGATTGTTTGATTGAATATTGTGTGATTTTTTTAAAAAAGATCTCCAAAATTTTCTAATCAAGGCTCAATGATTTTACTAACATTTTATACAAGAAAACTATATTTATTCAATATTTATATTCTGCATATGGAATGTATATTTAAAAAGTTTTCCTTATAGATTATTCAAACTTGGCTTCAACTTCAGTTTCAAGCACAAGTACTTGCAATAAAACTCAGGAATGTTGAAAATGTTGAGCTTTATCGAAAAGTAGTAGATTGCTTACATCAAGAGTAGGTCTTTGTTTTTTATTTTATTAAATTTGTTTATTGATTTTAATTTGATAATCATTTTAAACATTATTTTTCATCTATTTACCCCTTGCCTTATCTTTTAGATTACTTAAATTAATGAGTTTGTATTTCATAAACATTGTGTATTTTTGCATGAAAATTTTTAGTTATGAATTTCTACCTTTTTAAATTTTGAAATCAGTTTCACCATGTTTTACAATAGTTATAAGACATCAATTATTTATTACGATATTAAATGGTTTAGATACTTTTTAATCCTTAGCATATATATATATATATATATATATATTTTTTTTTTTTTTTTTTTTTTTTTTTTTTTTTAAATTTAAGGTTCACAGCACAGAAAAATGTTAGCTTCTCAACTTTTTTTTTTTTAAATCTGATTCTACTTTTAATAAATTTCATAGATTTGAATTGAAAAATACATCATTTAACAATAAAAAGAGCTGTTTTTACATTATTTTCATTTCAGTTCACCAAAAGCTTCATTAAATTTTCTATTTTATTTAATAAATGCGAAAACTTTAGCAAATTTTTATGACAGTAAGTTGCAAAGAATCTAAAATGTATGTAACTTATGATAATGCATATTTGTCACTACTATCCCTGGCACTTTATATTGGCATACTTTGGAAATTTGAAGAGAAATGTACTAGGAAGTGAGCTCAGGTGCTCTTTTTGTCACTTGACCATGGTTCAAAATTACAAAGTTCATTACCAGTAGTGCTTGTGTAAAATGAGTGGACTGCAATTTAACTTTACTGATGCAGCTGAAGTAAGGAAAGATTGCCACCAAATTTGGTATTTGGAATACATGAAAGATGCACTTACAGAATTTCAAAAACAATAATTAAATACAAAAATGTCTGCTAAAAGTGTTTTGTAAGGAAAAGCAGCAAGTTTGTCGAAGAAAATTACCTATACAGAAGTATAAAGAATTTATTTATTGATTAGTTTTTGATCTTTTATTATCAAAGCACCTTAAATAAAGGGTAGAAAAATTAGTAATAGTTCTAAATTGGCTAAAGGAGGAAACGTACAGAAACAGATACAAACTATGAAACAATTTGCTGTTTTCCAGGTAAAGTACCATCTAATGCACATTTTTTAAATTTCCTTCTGCGCACCTTGCGTATAGTTGGAATAATAAATTTGATGGCAATTTGCTTTCTCACTGGAGTTGAATTGTAACTACTCAATGGATATTTTTTAAGCATTTATTTCTTTATAATTATGATTGTGTGGAATAAGTGGGGTTTTTTCCCTCAAAATTTCAAAGATGCATTTTATTTTAAAGACATTTTTTAATTAAATTCATTACTAGCATATAAATTACAGCTAACCAAGTATAAAGTTATATTTATTTTTAAAAAACTAATATACTATAAGTAAGACATTTATTTACAAAAAAATTTTTTAGGAAAGTCACATCTGAAGAAGCCAAGATAATTGCACGAACACTGTATGAGGATAAAAAGCTTAAAAGACTTGTTTTAAGTTTTGATGCTGAGGTAAATATTTTTTTAAATGATGCTTTGCTTTCATTTGCTTTTTATATAATTATGATTCCTGCTTATTATATTAAAGCTCTGCAATAATTTAAATTTGCTTCTCAATTTAATGAGTTGAAATTCAATCATTTCATAAAAATAAGAATACTTTTTTTTATAATTGGATTGTTATATATTGAGGTTGATTTTTGACCCTTCAGCATTTAGCATTGTTAATAGTTATATATCTTGTATTTGTATGATTCCCCTTGTATGTTTCATAATTATATATGCATATATAAGATTTATTTGCTAAACTTTTTCTTTATTTATATATATATAATATTAAAAGTGTCACTAATTTTTTTTAGTGAAAGAAAATTAGGTCTTTTGCTATTTTTCAATGTTACCATTGACAAGTATAAATCAATTGGTGTAATTCAGTGGTCTTCAAACTGTGTTCCATGGAACCCCAGTGTTCTACAAGGCATACCTAGGGGTTCCATGAGTCTATAAAAATTCAAAAAGAAAATTATAAATGTGTATGCAAAATGGATTCGCATTCTCTATAAAGTTTGTTTGGCCACAAGTATCTAAAGTTCAACCCAGTCATTAAAACTGAAAATTTTCTTTACACATATTAAATTTTCAAACTTTTATTATAATATCATAAAAGAATATTAAAGCATTTTTTTTTCTTTACATGTACTACCTATTAGACTGAATATTCTTGTTGTTTACTATTCCAGGTTCAATGAAATAATTTAATACTCATTAGTACAATGTTTTACAAAACTAAATAGTTTCCAAATGGAAAATGCACCTTTATCTTTTTGGCAAAACAATATCTATACTGAAAGAGAAGGAACAACTCTTCAGTAAATCAACAGATTTGACATTAAAATCTAAATTTACGCAAGAACAGCTCCTAAATTTTAGGTTGCAAATTAATGCAAAATACTCAGAATTTGTTTCACATTTTAAACATCTTAATGCCTTTCAGAACTATGTATTTAAGTGAAAAACATTTTTCATTGTATTTGGGGGCAACAAGAACAAAATATAAAAGGAAATGAAACACTGAATATGAAATGTGATTGCAGATGATTTCAATAGATCTAGATTTTTAACAGTTTGTGTAAAAAAATGCAAGTGCATATCCAGCCTAGTGGTTAGAGCAGGGGTGGCCAACCTTTTTGGGAAGTGTGCCACAATCTGATAAAAAAAAGTTAAGCGTGCCATTTCCAACTTTTCCACCAAACTAAAAAATATACAAAAGTGGAAAAATGTTTCTTGTAGGCTTATTATGGGTTATTTACAACAAAAATATTTTTTTAAATGCAAGTTATATGTAGTGAAAATCAAAAAAAAAAATTATAACAAATAAAACAAAAGAAACATATTTTATTGTTGATAAATTTTTACAGGATCAGTCAGTTAGCTTATGTAGAAAATAAAAATAAGCAACTTGAAATATTTAATTTTAAATGATTATTAAGCAGCCAGTACTTTCTTATAATGTAGCTTTTGAATTTGCAGTTTTTTTACTAAATCATCTATATTTGAATTGGTTCGTGAAGATGCTAAAAAAATTAGGTGTCTAGGTGCATATCAGTTAATTTTGAACGATATTCTTATTTAATTACGTTCATAATAGAAAACATTTCTTCACAAACATATGTTGATCCAAACCTACAACAATATCTGACCGCTAAATCATGTAAATTTGGAAAATTGCTTGGTGGCACAAATTAAAAGAATTCCGAGTAATTCGGATCATTTGCGATTAAAATAATTTCCTTATATTTGCTTTTCGGATTAATATGGTGTTGTAGGTCAATAATTCAATTTGTAAATGAGGTGGGTAGCAATTAATGTCTTGAAGACAAATCAAAAAAGGATTAGTGAAAAGTCCAGTATTTTTTTATCATCTTTAAAATCCTCAAACCTGGCACTGAAAGAATCCTGCAAAATGAACATTAAATTTTTAAATCTATCATAGTTCGGATCATTACTAACTTTGGCAGATAATTCCTGCATGAATGGGAAATTAGTTAATTTTTTCTCTCCAAAATCCAGACAAAAAAGCAAAAGTTTGTTCACAAAAGAAGATACACATGACCAACTAGGGTAGGAAAAATAGAATTTTTTTCCCTGTAATCATAAATTTAAATTGTTTAAATGTTCCATTATATCGGTAAGAAAAGCTAAATCCCACAGCCAATTTTCACTCATGTGGATCGAGCATTCACTGGGCAGTTCATCGTTTTCTTCCAGATATTCTGAAACACCTTCTCTCAAACTCCAAAATCTTGCAAGTGAACTTCCTTTGAAAAGCCAGCGTACACTACAATGAGGAAGTAATTATCCATTTTCCTTAGTTTCTTCGGGGGAAAGCTTACGAAATCTTCGTCAATTCAGTGCACGTGCTCGTATTTTGTTGATACAGCGCACCATGGGGTCAACACCGAAAGACAAGTTTAAGTCCTTGTCACAAAGACCTTCTTGATGAATAATACAATGATACTTGAAAACTTTTCTTCCCAAATAATTTTCAAGCGATGCAACAAAACCTTTTATTCTGCCAACCATGCAAGGCGCTCCATCTGTACAAACACTGTCTAATTTTGTCCATTCTACTTTGTTAACTTCAAGTACATTTTTAAGTTTCTTAAAAATGTAAACCTGTAGTTAAAACTAGTTGGCACAAATCAAGAAGTTCTTCCACAGTATCAAAATTATTGTTCGTGTAACGCACAAAGATGCTTAACTGCGCATTGCCTGTGATATCACAGCTTTCATCCAAAGTTAATGAAAAATATTTGCAATTTTGAAGTCCAGAGACAATTTGCGTTCCAACATCCTGGCCCATGTCATCTATACGATGCATGACGGTATTTCTAGACAAAGCTATTTTATCAACCACATTTTTGACATTTGGATCACCGACATTTTGGGCAAAAATTAAAAGGCTACATTTTATTATCTCCTCTCCGTCAGAATATGGTTTTTTCTTGCAGGCTAACAACAAAGAAATTTCATAAGAAGCCTTCATCGTGGTTTCCATTTCGTCATTTTTCTTCTGGAACAAAGATTGTTGACCGGCTAAAGATTTCTTTTTTTATTGATAAATTCCGTTGTCAAATTTGATCCAACAGGATATTTTCTGTTGAAATCACTATGCAGTTGTTTAAAATGACGGTCCAAGCTAAATTCTTTTGGAACTGCTATACAAATTCCACATATCAAACAAACAGGCTTGGAAACATTTTGATGTGTAAACAAGTATTGTTCTTCCAAGACAATTTTAAAATCACGTGCTGCAATATGCTCTTCATAATTTCTTTTCGATGTAGAAGGTTTTCTCATAAATATATTGAAAATAAAAATTTTAAACAACTACGTCAACGCTAAAATCTAGAGACAATTTTAGAAAAGGAAAAAAAGCTTAACGTCTTCCTAAACAGAGTTTAAAATCGACTGAGTCTGGCAGCTAGAAACAATTTGCTGATGTTACGCTACAAATTTTCTAGACTCCGAATCCAGCTTCTTGATTAGTCAGGGATGCAAGTTCTCACTCCCTCTTCTTCATAAAGTGGCTACTTTGTTCAGATAGAATTACTTCTACCGTATCAACAACTGCTCTCATATATTGCAGAATTATTTCTTGACATTACAGAAATCGTAAATAGCCAACACCTTCGGAAAAACCTTTTTATCTGACATCACGCTGGCAGCCAAGGGAACTGCAAGGGAAAGCTGAAATTCGAATGGAAATCCGAGATATTAAAAATTAAAAGCCCCCGAAAGAGGGTGACTTTTGGGACTGATTCGACCCTCCGAGAGAGAGTGTATTTATTTGTTTTTCGTCTCACGTTACTCAACTCTTTTCTCAGAACTTAAAAATGCTGTGGAATTGTAAGTAAATGAGCATGATCTCCTTTTTGGCGCTATACTGAAGAAAAGAAAAAATCTTGCACGCGCCTTTAAAATCTCACGCAGAAAATTTCTGTTTTTTACATATTATCTTTATGATAATTTTCTATTGTAATTCAATTAATTCAGTAATATATTTTCATAAAATTTTTGTAATTTTTCAATAAGCCTTCATGTGCCACAGTTACGACTCCCGCGTGCCACGGGTTGGCCACCCCTGGGTTAGAGCATCGGACGCCAGACCGGAAGGCCTGGGTTCGATGCGCGATGCCATCAAATACTCGCCGAGTATACACGGAGTACATGCTCATTAAATCAGTGGGTCCAAATAGTATCGCCATCTATCATGAGAGAAATCGTACTGTCACCTTCATGGGCTCAAAGCTTAGGCTAAACAACAGGTGTATCTCTAGCCCGTTGCCATGGTGAATTCCATGGGCCTCGATCTGACTACGTCAGACAGGTTGCATAAGCAACAACAACTAATTATAATGTATGTGTAGGGGACACTTGGAGCATAAATTAATACTAATGTGTATAAAGTATATTAAAAAATTACTCTAAAGATTTCTTTACATGAAGTACCTATAACATGGTGATGTACTTTAAATATTATTTTAAAATGTATTTTTGAAGAGTGTGTGGAATGGGATTCCTCGAAAACACATTATGGTTCTAAGGCAGGAGTGGCCAACCCGCAACTTGCTTGCCACAGTGAAGTTGCAACAGCGGCACATCAAAACTTATTGAAAAAATTATAATTTGAAAAGAAAATGATAATTAACCATTTTTTATAATTTTATTAAAATAAGGTTTTTTCAGAAAAAAACCTGAAAATTTGGATCAAAATATGTTTGAATAAATTTTTTTTCTGTTATAAAGATAATAAAATATAAATATAGCTCATAACGATCTGATATGTACCTAAAATAATGTAATTTGTAAGCATCTTCAAGAGCTAATCTTAATACTGATGACTTGGTATAAAAAAAGAAAATAATTCAAAAACCGTATTAAGAAAGTACTGACTGTGTTTAATAATAATTTTGAATTAAATGTGCTTCAAGATACTTATTTTTATTTTATATCAAACCTGAGAATAATAATAATAAAAAATTAACCTGTAAAAGTTTTTTAAAAATAAAACCTAAGTTTGTACTATTGCCTTATTTATTATATTATTTTTAAATTTCAACTACTTAGCTTGTATTTAAAGAATGTGCAATTTGCGTTAAAAATCCCATAATAACCCTACAAATAAAAATAAAAAAAATTTTGCCTTTTTCATATTTTTTTGGTTGTTTGTTTGTTGTAAAAATTGGAAGTGGCATGCATACCGTAATTTCGCACGTATAGTCCGCAGACACGATTTTATATAAAAAAAATTTCAAAAATCGTCAGATAGTCCGCACCACCGGATAGTCCGCGGACTATACGTCCGAAATTACGTTATTTTAATACGGCAATATTAATGTATTTTAGAAACAAAGAACTAAGTATAAATAGAAAAAAAGTACTTCCTTACTAATATACCTTCAGAAATAAAACGCTAAATACAAATAAAAAACAGTGCTTACTAATTAATCATATATTAATTAATCACACATTCTACTACATTAACGAAAACCTTCAAAGTCCGATTCATCGGTATCAGAATTAAACAGTTCTAATATATTTTCAGGAAGAGTGTCCGAAAGTTCATTTTCAGCATCACTATCTTCCCTGTCAGTGATTTCCTCGCTTTCACTAACAATCCCGGCTTTTATAAATCCCGATCGGATGGTGGACACTTTTCCAGGATTTATCGACACATTCGGCAACTTCAGTGTGTGAAGCGCATCTCATATTTCTTCCTTTTGTACAAGTATGTAAACCTTCCGACATCCAGTTCTCCCAGCAAGCACGTTCGTGGGACTTGAAACTTCTGTTCACGCTTATATCCAGAGATTGCAGGATTTTTATTAAACCTCCTGGAATAACGCTAAGTTCAGCACCGATGTTTGTTTTTTTTTAGCTTCCGCCTTTACACTGTCTTTTATGTGTGCCCTCATGGAATCCATAATTAGTACTCCTTTGGAATTGAAAAAAGGCACCTTCTCTCTTCTTCCAAACTTCTTGAAACCAATCGAGCATAATGTCCTCGTTGCACCAACCCTTTTCATTGCACCGTATTACGACGCTTCGAGGAAAATTTTCCTTGGGAATTGTTTTTCTCTTAAAGATTAAGAGCGGCTTCAACTTTGTGCCGTCAGCACAGCAGGCGAGCATCACTGTGAAATGGGTCTTTTCTTGACCAGTTGTTGTTATTGATAATACTCATTCATTCTGCACTATGCTCTATGGTTTACTATCGATACATGCGAATGCTTTCTCGGAATCTCACGCTTTTTTTTATATTTGATCATCGGCAGTTCACGACAGTGTGTTTTTTAAATTTCGACGATTTTAACCGTGAACCACCAGCGTATTATCCGCACTGGTGGATAGTCCACAGCTTCAAAAATTCGCATTTTAAACACAGATAGTCCGCGGACTATACGCGCGAAATTACGGTATTTTCTTTTTTATTGAACAGTGTCACATGTATTTTTTTTAATCAAAAAGTGGCTCTCTTTGCAAAAAGGTTCACTGCCCCTGTTCTAAGGGTTCCATAAGTTGAAAAATTTGAAGATCACTGGTGTAATTACTTAGATTGTATTTCAAAACTACTCTTTTCTGAGCTGAGAAATTTCAGGTGTATATTTATTGTTATAATTATCTTTAAGAAGCAAAATATTTTGTTTTAAAAAGCTTGTTAGGTTTATTATTCATATTATAATTACATCTCTGAAGCATCTCCTCATATTAATGCATCTTATCTAAATTTTTATTTTATTTCTTCAGATTTGACTTTTTAAAAATATATAAAATATTGTCGTATAATTTAATCAATTTACATCATTATGAAAATTAATACCCTTATGACTGAAAAATAATTAAAAGAAATAAAGATTAAAATAGCTGTTCTGAAACTGTTCCTAGTCTGGCAGCCACAGCTTTTACTTTGAAATATTGAGTGTACCAAAACATATTGTTTTAGTTTGAAATATCAAAAGTTTTTCAAGGGACTGAACATATGCTTCAAATTATTGAGAGGTTCATATTATCGAAGGTTTGAATTATCGAGAGTCGACTGTATATATTTCCATAAACTGAATTGAACTCAGTGGTGCAATAGCCCATGAGGGCCAAGGCCTACTGTGCCTATCTCAGTTTATGTGACCTTAGGCACAGGGTGGCATGGGCAAATGTTTTGGTCAAGTGATCAGTTATACATGAAACCCCTAATGTTCAGTTCTTAAGCAAGCTTGGTACTCATTTATTGACCCACTGAAGGTGGCTAAATCGACTTTGCCCATCCTGAGATATGAGCCTCGGACCTGTGGCGTGGAAGAGAGATAGATACACTACACTGAGTGTAGTGTATCTCCCATTTATATGTTTCCATGTGTTGGTTTTAAATTTATTTGTTTTTCTCATCCTTTATTGAACAATTTGCATAGTTCAGTTATCAGTCATTTATAATAATAGGTATTAGTAGATGCTTGCTGAAATTTAGTGTTGAGCTGTATGAAAAGAAAAGCAAAAATTCCGAAAAATTTACCGTTTTACTAGTCATGTTGATGCAAGAATAAAAATGTGATATTTTCCGAATTTAATTCAGTTTTAAGATTGGAAATGTTGAAGGGGAAGCAATATGTCAAACTAATCTTAAGAATCTGATTGATTTTAAACATATGTGGTTTTTAAGTTGCATTACATGTTAATTGATTTTTTTAAAGCACTATTTAAAACAGTATTTTATTTCTTTAAATGATATTATTGAAATGCTGTTTACAATAGATAAAATTACATATATGCCTAAGATTTTACAAAAGTAAATAAAATGTGTGTAGTTTTTTTTTTTTTACAAAACTCTTTTAAAAATTAAATTAGACATGTGAGAAATAAAGTCAAAAATTATTGAATACTAATTATTTGTTGTTTATAACTAAAGCTGTTTATTCATAATTTTTATTTATTTTTCTGTATGACTTATTGTCTTATGAAATTTTCATTTAAATCTAAATGTTATTTATTTCAGACAGAGGCTGATTCTCAGTCACAAAACCAGTCTACCTCATCATTCCAAGTTCTTGAACAGCACCCATTTCCAAATGAGTGTTTAAAAGTTCCCAGCGAAGTTAATTTACCTAATCCAATGGCAGAATTTAATCCTGCTAATGTCACACAGTCATTCACATTTGAACCTAATTATTCACCTCCTGTACCAAATAATCAAAAACAAAAGGTATCAACATTAGAGGAATCTTTTAATCCTTCAAGTCCAGAAGAAGCGATAGAGCCTGTTGAACAACTAAAAAAAAATGATGCTGCTCAAGATCTTGTTATTCTTAATCCTACTGTGTCTTATTCTATCAAGCCTTCTGGCTCACAGTTTAAAATTCAAAAAGAAGAATCTCTTGAGCAAGTTCCCTCCTTAAATCCAAAATCCTCTTCAGGTTCTGATTCAGATATCACTCCTGCTACTTTTGTTTCTAAGAAAAAAAGGCGTTGGAAAAAATTTTTGAAGCAAATTGAATGTGAAGAAGCTTTCTCTGATGAAGAGGATTATGTTCCTACGATCATGAAAGATAAAGAACCTGCACATCGCAAGGAAGAGCTTGGAAACGGACATACACATAATTTCTTTGTAGATAATAATGATAGTGACACCAGCGATTGTGATAAAGATCCAGATATCCGTTTTTTAACTCCAACAATGTTTAAACCAGTAAGTATTTTTAATGTATTGCAGTGTTTTCAAATTATGCATTGCGTAAGAAGAAATCATAGCATCACAAATAACATTTACAAGTAACTAGAAGGAAATTGTAAAATCAAAAATGTATTAAGGATGCCTGGTATGATTTATAAAAAATAAAATAAAATCTTTGATTTAATGGTTTTTACACTTTTTGTACTTGCAACCTTTGTATAATGTAAAACAGTTTTTGTGCTCAGAATACTACAAAATCTAACCATTTAATTTTTTTATAGAAAAATTTAAAAATTTATGAAAGGGTTTTTAAATGCCGTCTTGCAATAATTGATGAAAAGACAGGAAATTTTATTTTGAAGTATATCAAACTTAAAAACTTAACTCAGGAGTGCAACAGTCCATGAGGGCCAAAGCCTACTGTGCCCAACTCAGTATACGCCACCTTGGGCCCTGAAATGCATGTTCAGATGTTCCGGACAGATGATTAGTCTGCCACGAAACCCCCAGTGTTAAGTTCCCAAGCAAGCTTGATGATCATTTTATCGACCCCCCACTGAAGGGATGAAAGGCTGAGTCAACCTTGCCCAGCCCAGGGTTTGAACCTCAGACCTGTGATGTGGAAGCATGATGCACTAACCACTCAGCCACTGGGCTTCAATATATCAAGCTATGTGTAACAAAAGTTGGTATGGGTTTTCTGCTAATATGATCAAGAACAGTACTCAAGGATGTGGTTTGGGGATTCAAAAACCTCCCCTGGACCAACATATTTTTAATTTTTAGCATAAAAATAAAAGTCTTGGTGCTTTTGTCTACGTTTTTTTAAATATTACCCCTCCTCCCCCCCATGAAAGTAGTTTGTATATGCCTCTGAACAATCTTGATATTCGCAAAATGCATATTCTTTTATGAATGCTTATTGAAAATTCCGTAAAAAAAATTCATAAATTCTAAATTCAACTGCTTTTTAAAAAATAGACATTGCTTTGATTCAAAAATACACACCAACTTTTGTTACATGTAGTAGCAGCAACTGATAGAAAAAATATCTAAGTGTTTGGCTGAGTAGAAAAAAGCCTTATCATTTTAAATGAAAAAAATGTACGGATTTTTTTTTTCTGAGAAAAATCAGTCTAAACTTTTCATTTTGAAATTAAATATAAATAAAAACATTTGTAAAAGTTTTCATAACTCTGTGTTTTTTAACTTCAAATTTTGTGAGATTATAGAATATCATATAAAGAATAATTAATGCTAAAAATGTTTGATTTGATTTTTTGACAGTTAAATCGCACTGTGTCTTAATTGAAATTTCAAAGTAGGTTAATCCTTTGATAGTATTTTTCTTATGTCAATTAGGACTAACAAATTAATTTCATTTTAAATATATTTTGCATATTACTTGCTCCAATGCTCAGCTATCCCCCTTCCAATATGCTGTATAATTAAAAAAGCTGGAGAGAAAAAAACATACAATTTTGGTAAGCAATGCATAATATAACAAAGCAAGTTTCTTTCATTTCTATAATCAGATTAATTGCATGTTAATCAAAATGTAACTTGTTTTAGGATTTTTATTAAAAGACTTTTTTTATTCTTTTTAATAATATTATGAACTATATCTCAGCTACCATGTTATTTAATCCGGGAGCAGGCACACACTCGATACTAACATTAATGGTTGCGTGGGGTGACTGAGGCACACCAATCGTGGTTTTTTTATTTTATATATATGATTATTTTTACTGTACACAATAAAAATAGTAATTCTGGTGAATAATTTAATTAAGAAAAGTTACTTTCCTACTTTTAAGGACTTATCAATTCTTCTTTGGTAATTTGAGAAAAAATATCGATCAAACTGAACCAAGAAGTTTTAAATGTGCATGGCTTTGTTAGAGAACACAAATTACAGACACTTTTTGTTAACATTATAGAAATGTTATTTGCAGGCAAAACTGTCATATTTTGTTCAAATTGTTGTAGTTTTATTGTCCTTTAATGATCGACTAATAGCATGTCGAACTTTTTTTTTGCTTGTGTCTTTTTGACAGGAAGAAGTGTCTTGTGTTACACTCTTATAGATTCATATTTTTCTTGATGGAGTTCTTTAGCTAGCATTTGAAAATTTTTCTTGCAACTCAAATGTTTCATGTCCATCACTTTTTTTATATTTACTTTCGAAGTGGTGATTAATATGCATTACTTCAACAGGCTCTTCCTTTGCTTGATCAGTTTCAACTTCCTTCAATAGAGATCACAGATGCCCATTTCTTTTTCATATTGTTCTCATTTACATTTATGAACCATAATAAATGGTACAATATAGCAATCAAATCCACTAAGCTGTTCACAGAAGAAAAATGTAGTAGGTTCATCGAAAATATTTTGAAACAAAAGTAGTCGCTTAGGGGACTCAGTCAAAACAAGTACCTTAAGATTGTAAAAAAAAAGCTTGCAACTCCCAAAAAATATGGAGATATGTGACAAATGTATTTTAGAGTTCCCAGTAAAATTATCATTTAGGAGGATACTGGCAATGTCATTGGTAAAAAATAAACAGCTTTCTCAGAATTAACGATTTCGTGAGCCTTCAGGGACCCTGTGCTTCTGCTCCCAGGGTAACAATGTTCTCTTATATATGCTGTATTTTCCTATTAAAATGATGTTCTTTTTTATATAATATTAGGATTATGTTGCACCGGATAAAGCTCCTGAAGTAATGTTGTTGTCAGATTATGGATCCCACAGCTCTTCTATTACAACTAACCCTACAAGCACTCAAGATACTGATCCTTTATTTATCCCAGTTGCTCCTAGAAGGTCATCAGAAAGACTATTAAAGTCTCAGACACAAGCTCTTGGAGAAATAAAACCACAAAAACCATCAGTGAAAAATAAACAGCTTCCTAGAAATCCGGTTAATCCAAGACAGATGACTCTCCGACGATTTGGTTTTGCTGCAAATGATGCTGGGTTTGTTTTCTTTTTTACATGTTTAAGAGACAATATTATCTTAGTTTGTCTAAAAAAATGTGTAATTTTGGTGGTTGTTTTTGAAGAGAAATATCAAAAATCTTTATTTAATACTTAAAATGTTAAAAATACATGGAAGCAGAAAAAAAAAAACTAATATCTCAAAATGTAATTAGTTGGTATTGCACTTATTAGTTTTTTAATATTGTGTGATGTAAAAGAATTTATAATTGGGATTCGAATTCAAAAATCTTATAGATTATCTTTTTATTCTTTTTATATGATCTTGACTGATTTAATCAAGTGTATTCTTGTATTAAATATTTCTTAAACATGCACATATAAAAACTTCAAGACAAAAAAAATTTCTCTTACTGCATATTATTTTACATGCAAGTTACATGTACAACTTTTTATTTACTTGTTTATACCTTTGTATATAAATTACATGAAAAAACTGTTTTGACTGAAAATTTTCATTATGTGTAGAATAATTTTTTTCTTCTAGCTGAAAATGTTCTCAGCTTTTTGATTAAGTTGATTATGCTTTACAGAATGGTTTTAAATTGTTTTTACAAAATAAAAGGGAGGATAGTACCTAACCAGACAAAACATGGTACATAAGGTCATATTCCACTCTGAGAAGCAGAGAAGTGTTAAATCAAAATTAAACAGTATTGGGAAAGAGAATGAATGATATCAAAAGTTGCACTATCTAGTTTATTGTTAAAAGAAAACTCGCAGCAAATGCTTACATGTTTTGTTGCACAATTCACACCAGTGAATGAATGATTGGTGCAGCTTCTCAAAAATTATCAGTGATCTCATAGATTATCCCTCCAACAAAATTTCATGTGTTTCCAGAAGAAACAGTCCATTGGGTATAGGTCTGGTGAGCGAGGTAGCCAAGCTACAGGTCCATCATGTCCGATCAGTTATGCAGAGTTTGTTGCATTTGACGGGAGCTCTCTTAATGAGAAATGTTGTTTCTATTGAATAAAATTAACACCACGCTATTAATTTTTTTTAAAGGATGCGCCATTCATACACATTTGCTAGCTGTGTAACAAAATGCGTGACTACCACTTTGAACTCTGGCAGTGAGCTTTTCTCTGAAATATAAATCAAATTGTGCAACTTTTGGTATCATTCATTCACTTTCCCAATTTTTCTGTTAGTTAAGGTTTTAAATCTACTTTTCTCTTTAACTCAGAGTGAAATGCAACCTTATGTTACTTAATTATTTTGTGTGTGCTCATCTTGATGGGTACTGTCACCTCTGTTATTTTGAAAATACAGTTATTAGAAGCACTATTAGATAAGTGTATTTTCAGTTTATAATTTATATACATTTTCTTTGAATATTTATTAATGTTTTTTAAAAAATTTTAGATAAATTCTTAAGAATAGAAAACTTTATATTTCATCTCATTCATCTCTGATTTTCTAAACACCGGTTCTGATACACTCTTGCATTTCTTTTCAGTGATTTTTTAAAAAATAAATATATTTAGATTGTGTAAGGATTTATTTGCTTCATTGTTTTGAGTTACATGTGGTATATTTGTACTTTTGTTTAGGAATCAGAATTCCTCTCAACAAAACATGGAAGCCTCAAATAAAAAGTTCAAGCTTTTTAATCATGATAGGATTGCTGCAAATGAAAGTTCACTTTTTCAGATAAACACCAAACGTAAGAAACAATGTAAGTTTGTTAGGCATTAATTTCTCTATTAATTTAACCCTTTCACGACGAATATGTCATATATGCACCATTCTCAAGCCCCTTATTGAACGGCGGGACGTTCAATGCGCTTTTCCATGGGGATGGGTAATCCTGTAGAACCAGTACAAAACGTGATTCATCCAGCTGCAGGTGACATTTGGGGAGGATGCATATGTGACACACCCGTTTCTACAATGTTTTCTGTTGATCAGTATACTGTTGCAAAATGGTTAAGGGGACACAGTATGATTCAATTGTCAAAAATTGGTCAACTGTAAAGAGGCCAGAACCTTATGCATGGCCCTTAAAGCCACTGAAAATTATAACTTTGCAGAAACAGTAGAATTGTTCCATGCACCATGCATAGCTGATTAATGTAAGTATTTTCAAAACTTTAAACCCATTTTTCTCAAAACTATTCTACCGATTTGGCTAAAAATTTGACCTGTTATTCCAGAAACACATAGCTAAATATATAATCTTTAAAACTTTCAATTTTTTAATAATAAATTAATTTTTTGAAACAATTTATCAATGAAAAAAATAATATTTCAATAACTTTTTTTTTCCAAGAACATTTTTTATTTTCAATATGCGTATTACTGGTTAGTTCATTAGAATAAAATCTACAGAACAATAATCTCTTTCATTTTTTCACTTCAGATGACTACAGAATGCTGTATGCTTCCACAGCTCACCTTTTTTTTTCAGGGACTCGACTTTGACATAAAAAAATTATAAACAAATTAATGTAAAGTTAAGTGAAAAAAAATTTTTGTACACTTTAAAATACTACTAAAAACGTCAAAATTTCAGCTGTCACACCGTACTACTACTTTAAGGCTGCCTTCACTTAATAGTGAAGGATTAATCCAAATTTGCGATGTTTTTCAAATATAAAAGAATTGAAGCATTAACATTATATTCCGGCTTTGTTATACTATAGAAAGCAGCATGCTTTAACATACTCCCCATTTTTATCTTAGTTGGTCCATGGGCTGCAGTAACCTAGTGATCAAGGTCACGAACTTGTGGCTGACGTGTCATGAGATTGAGCCTAGTATTGGTGAAGACCATCATGTAGAGGGAGCCAATGTGCTGAGACTGAAACATCCTCCTGGTGGTGTAGTATGAAAGTTAGAAAAGGGGGGATCAGCTTAAATATTGTCCTCTTCACTTGACCATGGTTCAAAATTACGAGGTCCATTGCCAGTAGCCCTTGTGCAATATTAATGTTTCTCTCACTCACTGAGTTGGTCTATATTTCTGGTATAAAATGTGTTTTACATTTTTTTCTCCTATGCCATAGTTCTAAATGAGTTATCTCTTCATGTGTTAAAATGAAAAAAATAAGTATTTATTAATTGAAATTTTAAAAATGCTATGTTGTAAACAGATGTATGAATTATAATATTGCCTGAAACTTAAGACATTTTCCTGTCTGAAAAAATGCTTTGTGTTTAGTGCAGGCTCTCATACTTTTGGTGTGTGTGTGTGTGTGTGTGTGTGTGTGTGTGTGTGTGTGTGTGTGTGGTGTGTGTGTGTGTGTGTGGTGTGTGTGTGTGTGGTGTGTGTGTGGTGTGTGTGTGTGTGTGTGTGTGTGTGTGTGTGTGTGTGTGTGTGTGTGTGTGTGAAAATAGCCTTAATAAACATAGATACATGTTGCAGACTCTTTACATTCAAAAGGTAACTTACAAAACATTTTAGAAGTATTATGTTTTGACCATTTATGGATGAGTATGTTCAGTATATATATATATATACAAAACTAAAAAAGCGTTTTACCTAACAAAGTATGAGATTGATATTTTTTAGATTTTTTAATATGACAGGAAAATAAAATTTGTTATTTAAAATTCTGTATAAAAACTCACATTGGTTAACTATGTTTTAGATCTGTGCATTTTTCTGAAAAATTTCTTTATTTGCAAAATTTGAAACAATTTGAACTGATGAATACTGTTCTGAATCTGCCCATTGATTTTTTTATAGACTTAAAATTTTATCCATTTTTATTCTAGATCCTAAGCAGAAATTTGAAAACTTGGGAAGCAAACGACATTGTAACGAATGCAGGAAAACATTTAAAACATCTACTGAATTGAAGAAACATGTTTTCATCGAACATACTTTTGTAGATCTTAGTGATTAGTGATATACGAACTATGAACAACTCTGAACTTACGTATTACTTTATGTGAGATTTTTCAATAATGTTATTATATATATACCAGTTTCATTTTAAGATGCTCCTTTTAACTGCATATTTTAACAATTTGTATTTTAAAATGAATTACGAGATAATTAATTGCATTACAAGACTGAAAAGTAATAAAATCTATTTTAGTATTAATTGTATAGTTCTATTTGATGAATTGTATAAAAAAGTTGTGTCAAGTTCAAAAAATGAAGAAAAATTTGTCAATGTCTTTGTAGAAATATTTTATGATATTACATAATAAAATATGTGTTATTTGTTTTATCATATGCATGTATTTCATTTTTTTAATTCTTGACATTTTGACTTAAGTTTGCTTATTTTGTAATTATGCAAAACTAGTTTATGAAGTCAATTTGTTGCATTACATAAGAAGCAGGCATATTAGAAATGTATGTATATATATAAGGAAAAAAAAGATTGAATTAGCTAATAACTTTCACTGACTGATTTTATTAGAATTAGCTTTAAAATGTTTCACATATTTTATTTATTATTCATTGACAGTTGTACAGTACTTCATTATTTGAAATAGTTACGAGCTTTCTCATTAATTGTTATTCAGATTCGTAGTTTGAAAAGGAATTGAATAATTCAGTTTCATTCTACATATATATAAAAGAGCAAAATACTTTGAATGTATTTTTATAAGACAGATTGTAAAAATTGTTTTACATTTAGCTGGAGTTGATATTTTAAAAGATGTAATTTTCTCAAGTTAAGCTGTTATAAATGCATTGAGCTTTCAATGTGACGTTCTATATTTGAAACTCTAATTGTGTGAAAAAAAATACTGTTTTGCAATTCTGTAATTTATTTACAGTGCATATTTTGAAATTACTTTAAGGTATTGATATATTCCAGTTCTGAAGAGAGGTGAATTAACTTCTATTTGGTACAGGATATATTTGTCTGTATCAGCAATTATTTATTTTGAAAGTTGACGAACATAGTTCGTCAAATTCAAAAATATGTATTTGTTACATAGCTAATTTAATTTACAGGGAATTATTTATTTCTTCTTGATAAAAATAAGAAAATGTATAAAAGAATTGCAATTTTGTTTTACTGTTACACAATATCTTTCTTCAAATTCTGAAAAATTGAGTAATTTTAAAATGTATTATGTGAAATAATTCAACCTTAAATTTATTATATTTTTATGCAATTCTTCAGAATTTTAATGTATGTTTGTGTATTTTAAATCAATACTGAAACAAGAATAAAATGCAATTTTAACTTCTACAGTCATTCTTCCTTTCTTTTTTCCTTTTGATACACTCAAATGGTTTGATTATTTAATCATTTCCTGCTATTTAAAATTAAAGTAATTTAGAATTCAATGTTTATACTGTATATATTAAGTTGAAAAGTATGAAGTTGTTGTTTTACTGTAATATAGAACTAGGCTGTTTTTGAATGGGGCTTTCGTTGATATTTACAAACATTTTTATTATTTTAAAGTTGCATCATTCTTCTTTAATGACATTTTTTTCTTATGTTAACATTAATTCTGAGTATGATACTAGAACCACTAACTCATAAACAGTATGCTTTTGCTTACAAAAATTTGTGTATGAGATTTCAACAATTGAATCCCATAATAGTTCTGAATCAAAGGTGGATTGTTAATGGCAGTATAAATTGCTGCGGCCCTAAGGCAGTTTGGGACTCGGAGACATCAGATGTTATGAAAATAATTACTTTTATTTCGGATCAATCAATTTATGGTCAATCATAGATTTGAAACCGAAAGAGCAATTAATTTGGATCACAATCTTAAGCTCTTAAGATAAATAATTAAACACTTATCTAGGTTTAATCCTATAGAAAGGCACTCCTCTAATCTCTCCTAGGTCGGCTATATTCCAATCTAAAATTTCTCTCCAACACCAAAGTTTCCGAAAAGACAATTCTCCACTCTCCTTTTAATAATAGCATAATGACTAACTCTAACACACCCATTGCTAGGGTTTAATTAGCTTAAAATCAAGTTCAAATTAGCATAAAATCAAGTTCTCTCTACGGAAGGTGGTTTTAAACTCAATCAAAGATATATTTTACCAACAGGATTAATGAAAGGACATGGATAGAACCCGTCACAAAATTAGCTTCAAGTATGAATGTTTCCAGATTCATAATTATGACTTGTTTGAAATGAGTGGTGGCACGCCACACTACACTGCAAATTTGACAATTTTTGAGTCAATAAAGTTGATATTTGACAAATTTCTTCAAAATTATGGACATTTACGGAATCTCGAAAAAAATCTGTATGATAACTCTAAACATAAATCTACAGCTATTTTGTTTATTTATGAACAACATTGTGCTAGAGAGATTTAATTGCTTGAAGAAAGAAAATTGCATGTACTCTGCTTTCCACTTTTGGTTCTACATATCTATGTGAACAAATTTTTTCTCACTAGAAAAGTATTTTGAGTCCACCAAAAAGTTGTTTAACAACTGAATGCTTAGATTCGTGTCAAATTGAAAGTCACACATTACACCCCCATAATGTGATATGAAGTAGAGCACTGCACAAACAAGGTTCGCATTAAAACAATTTACTTTTTTTTATTTAACACTATTGAAGATGAATATTTATATTGTATTTCTTATATTTTAATAAATATGTTTAAAAAGATACATAATATATGTACAATTTAAATTTTTTTTATTTATGTTGAGTGAGTGAATATTAACGTCGCACTGTTTAGCAACACGAGGGCTTTTGGCGACGGTCCGTGTAATTTTGAACCATGGTCAAGTGACGCGGACAATACCTGAGCCGGCACCCCCCTCTCCTAACTACCACGCCAACGGGAGGATGTTTGAGCTCTCGACAGATTTAACGTGCATCAATCCCCTACACAGCGGGTCTTTAGTGGTACTGGGATCGAACTCATGACACGTTAGCCATTATCCGATGCCTAGACCACTTGGCTACCGCGGCCACTTTGTTTATGTTGAAGGAAGGGGTATTTGATGTTATTTATCTTTTGTTGATAAATAACTTTAAAATGATGCTAAGTTAATATAAAATAAAACTGTAAATCTACATTATTGACCTCTCTCTGTTCTCTAACTCTGCATTCATTATTACGGGAATTGAATAAATTCCAATATGTCTTACTATGTGTGGCATGCTGAATCATATTGGTAGATTGGTTTGGCACGCCACAGCAAAAAAGTTGCTGACCCCTGATCTAGTCTAAATATAAAAACTCATTTTGTGGGGGGAGGGGCTTTTATTTGAATACTGCATTAACATTTTTATAAAACACACTTAAAAATATTTATTTTTATGCATTTTTTTACTGAATTATGGAGTAATTTAGATTTCCTTTAATCCATGAGCAAGCCTTTTGCTTACATTCTACTACCGCCGGCTGGATGGCGTGGTTGGTTTGTCGCTGGCCTTCTACACCCAAGGTTGCGGGTCCGGACCAAGTCGGTGGATTTTCATGATGCAGAAAATCGACAGCGGCCATGACGTATGATAATACGGCATGTAAAAGATCCCTAGAGTGTCTGTTTGGCTTGAGCGATCTCGGCAAAATTAAATTCCTAAGTGCAATTTCGCATCGTCAGAGCTCAGGTGACTCCATCTGTAGAGGAAACTGGGCGTCAAAATTGCTTGCTGTAATTGGTATCGCCTATATGGTGCAGCGCTAAAAAGTGATACCAGCTCCTGTGGAATGTACTAGGTCTTCAAAGGTTTAAAACACCAATGAGCAATCTCATTAGGGGGAAAAAACATTCTACTACTAAAAAAAGGCAAAATTGATAGATTTGATTGATTGATAGAATTTCCCGCAAAATTTTTAGTACAGTGTTCTTGAATAATAGAATTTCTTGGAGCAATAGGCCATTTGGAAAATTCGGTGGGCCGCAGGTTGAGTATCACTGCTCTAGACGATGCCACATGATGGCGGATAATTGGAAGACTCGAGGTGGGCCAATCACGGGCTACCTGCTGTAGAGACCTCGGGGTTTCGACAAATGGGGTGTCCACAGTGGCGGATTAAGCGGGTGTCGGACCTGGCGGCCGCCAGGGGCCCCAAACTTGAGTGCAAAGGCCAGCGACAAACCAACCACGCCACCTTGGAGCAAGAAATGAAAAGAAAACAAAGATACAATGAAACCCCCGTTAGAAATTTATCGAGATGCAAAAGAAACCCTAATGTTGAAAAACTTTTTAAAATATTTTTAACAATACCGAAATAGAATGCATCAAGTGAAGGATTTTTTTTAGTTTTAAAACGTGATAAAAATAATTTAAGAAGTACAATGGGAGAAAAGACAATTGAGCAACATGGCCATATTATATACCCAACTACCTTTTACCGTCAGGGGCCTCCAACTACCTTTTACCGCCAGGGGCCTCCAACTACCTTTACCAACAGGGGCCTCCAACTACCATTTACCGTCAGGGGCCTCCAACTACCTTAATCCGCCTCTAGGTGTCCACTGTGAGAAACAGTTCATAGAGATAGAAACAGTGGTCCGCCGTCATGGTCAAGACCACAAAAGAGCAGTAACGCTAGCTCAAGACCGTTATTTGAGACTTCTAGCAAAAAGGGATAGGTCCGTGACAGCAACACAAACCTGTATAATGCAAAAGGAATATCTTTTTTACAGATAACAGGCGCCAAGAGACTTAACCTCTTAGCGACGATGTACTGATCAACGGACAATATTTTAGAGACGGGTGTGTTACATATACATCCACCCCAAATGTCAGACACCGGTGAATCACATTTCGCACTTGATCTACCAGACTGATCGTCCCCATGGAAAGTTTCATTGAACGGCCTGCCACCCGATACTGGGGTATAGGGTTGGTGTATATATGACATACCCGTAGTGAAAGGCTTAATGCAGTTCGGCTGTATGCCGGGTGTCCTGTAGTCTGCATCATTTTGACTGTAAAGTTCAAAAGGTCGTCTAGCACGTTGCAGAAAACACCTGTCTTGGACAGAGAATGATTGTGTGTGGGTTCTCTTCGATGGCGAGTCGCATTTCAGTATAGACAGTGACTCGAAATGTTTTCTAAATCTGCAGAGAACCCGGGAGTCAACATCGGCCCTCTAACATTGTCGAAAAGGACCACGTGGTCTGATTGTCTGAGCAGGCAACATTGCTGACGGGTATACTGACCTAAATGTGTTCGATAGAGGTATTCTGATATGCCAACGGTAGAGGGGCGAGATCCTTGCACCCTATAGCAGACTTTCATCTTTAAGGACGATAACGCACGCCCAAACAGGGCTCAGTTGGTGAACGAATACCTACAATCGGAGGATATTCAGCGATTGGAGTGGCCTGCGATGTCCCCTGACCGTGATCCCATCGAAAAAGTATGGATTGTCCTTGGACGCTGAATTGCAGCTCGAAGGCCAGTTCCAACGACCATCAGTGAGTTCAGGAGTGCCTTGGTGCAAGAGTGGGTGCAGTTGCCCCAGAGATTGTTATGAACCCTTATAAACATTATGAGATACCTATGTGAGAGTTGTGTAACTGTTAGAGATGATCATACACCTATTAGACATGTTTTCTCTGACTTAAAGGGTGTCGGTCAGCTGCTGTGCTGGACAAGTGACCAGTTTCCTTATTTAGGGTGCAGGTTGTCCCCGTTTTTGTTTTCCCATGTATTGGTCTTATATCGAATGATATTTTGACCTGGTTTGGTTCCATTTGCTTTGTTAGTTTTCTTTTTTTGGCAAAATAATTTTTGTCCCTTCAAATTGTTTTCACTAGTGTATATTACTAGAATGATGCTCGTTCTAATCAGAATTGTTGCAACTTTAATATGGTAACATCTAGAATTTCAGTATTTTGGAATTGATTCGCAATAACTTGATAAGTTACCGTTGAAGCGTATGATTCAGTTATATCATATAACGTATTATTCTAAGAAATAACTACATGTTCTATTAATTAACTATTGATGAACCGGTGAAGTGAAAAATAAACAATTTTCGAATGAAACAAGGCCGTTGATTTAAGAATTAACTGGTGGCCGCGGTAGCCTAGTGTGGTTGGGGTTCCCCCCCCCCCATAGATCAACAAATATTTAATTTTTACCATACAGCAGGATGGGCATTTAGTCAATCATGGCCCAACGGTGGACATTCTAGACATTTTAGGGTGACCGTCTTTACTAAATCATAAGAAGCGCATACTAAAAGAAACATTTATGGGACACCAACCCGTGAGTGAATATTAACGTCGCACTGTTCAGCTACTAGAGGGCTTTTGGCGACGGACCTCGTAATTTTGAGCCATGGTCAAGTGACGAGGATGACACCTGACCTGGCACCCCTTCTCCTAACTACCACACCACACCAACGTTTGAGTTCTCGACAGATTTAACATGCATCGTGCCCCTTCACGGTAGGTCTTCATGTAGAGTTCTTGATATTTCATTTTTAATATTTTTTTCAAACATAAATTTAAACAATTATTTCTTTGGACAAGGAGTTAAGATCAAATTCAAAAAGAAAAAGAAACTGCAAATAAATATCTATATAAATTTTATTGTAAAAAACATAAACTGTGCACAATATTAAGCAAACACAATACTATACATGATGTATTAATCACATAGTTAAATTAGGATCAGTTGACATCAATAATTGTTCTTTAAATAGCTTCGTTTCACAGGTCAACTAATACTTCTACTGAGAATGAGGCCGTAGTAACTCCGGAATTGCTAATGCATTTTAAGCTAAGTTCGTGAAAATGCATGACATGTTTCTTCGTAAATAAAATAAATTATTCATAAACTTGTTCATTTTGATTTGTTTTCCAGAAAGAAATGTTAGAAATATCTGTTTTATTTTTCTTCCATTCTTTATTTCCATAATTTAAAGCTAGTTTTTCTCGCGCTTTAAAGCGTAAACTGAAAATATTCCAAACATTTAAGCAAGAAGTTTAAAATGATTTGGGAGAAGTTCGATAGATTATTTCTTCACATATAAAATACATTCTCCGAAATAATTGCTTTTTCTTCCGAAGAAACTAAAGAATCGCTGATAGTCTACTTTCGTCAGAATGTATTGTTCTATTCTTTGGAGTAATATGGATTCAAATACACTTGATCATCAATCTCTTATATACGTATATTGAATGAAATACAGGAATGTTATAATAGTTTTCGTATGTTTTATATTTCATCGCCGTTTTTAAATCATAAATTATATATGTTATTTCTTATCAAATAGTATAACTTTCTGTTCGTGGGATTGAAGTACATTGATGGAAGAGTCATTGCTATCATCGCGTTAAAAGAATAAGATCTTCCGTCTCGCATCTCATCAACAAACACTTTCTTCGCCAGGTTTCTCCTTATTTTCTAAAGCGACTGAGCAGTCTTTTGCAATACCTTTCAAATCACTGATATTCTCGTAGCTCTCTATTCTCTTCACCGGGGGTTGAATGAAAGTGGCCCCCAAACATATACCCCCACCTTGAGGACAGACATCGGGAACTGAGGCCAGAATACCAGAACCGTTGTCTTTGTGCTTCTTCTGCATGATGATTGGATTTATGGTTTCTGTAAGTCTGTTAGGCTCTGGTGGGGCCGTTGGATTTCCCACAGAAAATGGGCTAAAGACTGCCGAGAAGGCCAAGACAAGATGGCTGCCAAAGTCCATGTAAAAGGCATTGCCCCATTCTCCAGTCTGCATGTATAGAGCGTGAAGGATGGCTAATGGACGAAGTACTACGAGCCAGATGAAGTTATAGTACAAGGCCATATCCACGAAGGTGTTGGTCTTGCATCCATACTGACACACCGCCCTCTTTGACCAAGAAAGGAATCCTAGAAAAAGAACAAGAATTAAAAGTTAAGAACGCATATACCCGTTAAGTGTTCAATAGATTCTTCATTTTCAAAAACATTAGTGCAAAATAAATCGATTTTCGTTCTTCATCAATGGCAATGGACTAAATTCATGGTGACCACATGATAAATGCAATCACGTGTTCTACCTTGATTCAAAAACATTAGACTCGTTGCTCTACTTGTAAAATGTAAATAAAATTTAAATTTGACAACTAAGTTAAAATGTTCTAAGTATAAAGAATCCTCAAAATAAAAAAATGAAAATTCTTACATTATTTATTTTGAACCAGGTGAATTTTGTTTACCTGTATAGGTTATTAATTGTTGACAAATATGCACTTTTTAAAAGGAAGTTTCTACAAAAAGCAAATTTTGGCAACAGCGAGTGCATTAACTAATTGGCTGGTGATTGCAATTATCACGTCTCACGAATTTAAACCATGAAATATCTGACCAAAATGCAATACGTAGTGCCGCCAAAACTAGGAATTTTTAAATTTTATATATATTTTTATTTTAATACCAAATTTTACTACTGATGAACACTTTAATTCGCGCATCATTATTCTTTAACAGTTCTTAATTTAAACTCTATGACCAAAATACTGAGCTCAAGTGTAGTATAATGAGGTTGGATTTGGTGATTTTTCTTTGCCTTTGGCGAATTTTATATAGATATTATGGTGAAATAACGAATTCATTCTGGCTTCCGGGCACCTATCGCAAAGTGAAGTAACTTGGCGATCGATTTTGGTCGCCAAAAAAAATTTACATCACCAAGCCCTCCCCCCCCCCTATACTACACTTTAACCCTTTTACTGGACTTAAAAATATAATACACCTAAAGAGGCTTTTGGTTAATTACAAGTATAACTAATCAGAATTGTATAACTAATTATAAAAAGACACTGTCATTCCTTTAGATATTATTCATTATAAAGACTTCATAAAGATTATTTTAATTGTAAAGCTATTATTTCAATTTTATTTTACGTAAAGTTGAAGTGCATACATTCAAAAACACGTAACTAGTTGCATCTTTTTTAAAAGATGATGATACATGGAACTTTGATAGGAAAAAAAGTATATAAAAAAAGAAAAAATTAGAGATACATTTTAAAATTAATACTAATTTATGTGCAAATACTTATGAAATATTTTCATTTATATGTGACTGAAAAACTCTAAATTGGTTGTATTAATTATATCTAAAATGGGGGGAAAATACGCTTTAAGTTGGATTTTTACCGTTTTTAAATAAAATACTATTTATAATGAGAGCTTATTATAGTTCAAATGCTTTGAATATTAACATTTTAGTATTAGTCTAAAGAGCAATGGATTAAGTACATATGTAATCCATTTTGAGAAAGCTATTTTTGTGGGATATATATCAGAAAAAGAAATAAAAAAGAATTCTTTCAATTTTTATTTTACAAGTAATACATTCACGTGATTTCTTTTCAACATGTGTGTGTTAGCTAAACTCAGAGAATGTCGCTATTGTAATGTGGAACCTCAAATTTGGAAGGTTTTCAATATAATTTAATTTATAAACATGTGAACTTATGTGCAGATTATAATAAACATTTTTTCCCCAATGGGGCTGCGTATTGGTATTTTTTTACCTTTGCAGACCTAGTTCATTCCCCAGGAGCTGGTATCAGTTTTTAGAGCGCTCCCGTATAGACGACACCAATTGTCGCAAGTAATTTTGACGCCCAGTTTCCTCCCCAGATGGTGGCACCTGAGCTCTGACGATGCGAAATTGAACTAAAGGATTTTTTTTCTTGCAGAGAGCTTCCAAGCCAAACGGGCATTTCAATGGATTTTAAACGTGCCACGTAATTATACGACATGGCCGCTGTCTATTTTCTGCATCATGAAAGTCCACCGACTTGGGCCGGGGTCGAACCCACCACCTTGGTAGTAGAGGGCCAGCGACAAACCAACTACGCCACCCAGTCGGCATACAATAAACATTTGAAGTACAATAAAAATATTTCTGAGATCAATAAATAATAGGATTAATACATTTTCATCTCAATTTTGACTCCATTTATGCGTTTTTTGTGGGATGTGCGCAGAAATTCAGGGATTTTTTCAGTGTATGTATATATATATAATGTACAAAACTGGTCTTTTCCTGTTTTAGGTACCAAACATTAAATATCGAATCGAATCATAAAAATTAAGTGCATATGAATCTTTGGTATTTATTCACATTTTTACAAAAGCAATAAAATTGCTGGAACAAGCAATAAAGCTACTTTCAAGTGGGATTACGAAACTTCTCAAAAACGAATTTTTTCCCTTCCCGCCTACGTTTGTTCATTCACAGTTTGTACCGTAGTACCTTGGCAAAATTAAAAATTCCACCACATATTTGCGGCTCTAAAATCATTTACGATTATTTACACAAATTGGCAGAAGCCCTAAATTTTTGTAATTTTTATTCTTTTTTTTAAGGAAACAGTCGAAAGAAAGAAATATTTCTTTTTGATTTTGAAATGTTATACTTATTAGTAAAAAGCCTGATATTTTATCAGCTGGCTTTTAATCCTTATTTATACCAGGTTCTCAAATTTGTAATAACACTGTTTGCAACACTGACTCATTGTTAATGTATTATTGAAGGGTGTGAACGTTTTCAATTTTTTTTTTTTTCCTTTTGATTATTTAAATCTCACTTATCAATGCTTTAAATAAAATTTGCAGGCTTCAGTTTCATGTTTCATCCAATTAGTATAAAATAGGGTTTTCTTTTTAATTCTCAACTGAAGGATTCTTCTTTTTTATTTTTTATTTTAATGTGAGTGGAACAAATTAACAAGACATATTTCGTACGAAAGGGTAATATTTTTTTCTTTTAAAATCAACTATTATTTTTTAAATTTATTATTAGGTATTTAATATTTGTCAATGAAAAAAGGCATTGAAAATCTCTAGTTCAAAGTAGATCTAATCCTATGTATTAAATTTCAGTAGCTAATGAAATAATTTTTTTCAAAGACAAGTAATTTATTTATTTCTATTATGTACATATTGAAGGACATTTTTTTCCTTTTTGAAAAAACTTTTCATGTAAAATAATATGCATCCCACTTATTTATTCGAACAAAATAGAATGTCTCTTCCAGAATCCCAAAAGTGAGATATTCTATAATAAAGCGTTAGATCAAAAGTAAAAAATAAGAGGTACCTTAATTTTATTGCATTCATAATTTTATGTGTCTTAGAAACTCTTTTAAAAATTCGACCAAATCTTAATCGACAAAAAATTCTCAAATAATAAAAAACAACTGTTGAAAAATATTTTTAAATTTTAAATAAAATAAACTTACTTCAAATAATTTTTTAAAAAGCAAAATATTAACTTTTGAGATAAATGATTTTTCTTATATATATATAGATGTGTGTGTGTGTGTAATGGAGCTTGTATAATTAAGAATTGTATTTAAATTGTTTTTGAGATTAATCAAAAAAATTGAGAATCCGGGGCTGTAGGATTTCAAATGCTGTTTGAAATATTTTTAAATCGCTACATAAATTTAGTATTTTTAGCGAAAATGAATTTTTATTTTTGAAATAATACCATGAAGGGTAGAAAAAATTCTGCTTATAAAACAAATCAGAAAGGGAGGGGGAATTCATCCAAATTTAGATAGAAAAATGACAAGCATAATGTTTTTCATAAGATTACATAACGCACGTATTTTTATTTTGATGGATTCTTTTTATAACTGTATAACAAAACTAAAGCAAATATTTCCTCCTGAAACAAAATAAATTTTATAGCTTTGTTTGCAGCCAGGGCCGCCGCGTGGGGGTGGCAAAATTGTTCACCGCACAAGGGCGCCTGGGCCAGGGGGCCCCAAAATTCATAGTACTTATAGTTTTTTTTAAATTTAATGTTACTTAAATGAAAGTTGTTAATTATACACTTGCAATTTTGCATGTTTCATATTTTCTAAGCAATAAAATGAGATTTTATTTCAATTCTAATTTTATTTTGTTTTCGTTTGTGTAAAACAGAATTTGATTGCCGATACGAACAATAAAAACACGTTCTAATGATTATAGCTGTTTTTCATTAAAAGTTTATAATTATTATGTACCTGAGATGTGTTTTCAATATTTCAATTGCTTATAACAAATGCTTTTTAGTAATTTGTATTAATACTGTTTTAATTTACTTAAATATTTTGAATCAGCAGACAGAAGATAAATTTCACACTAAATTCTCAAAAGTAAATTTTCCGCAGGAAAAAAAAATGTTTTTAAATTTTCAGTTAAATTAGTTTTTTTATCTGGATCTTTATTTAGTAGAAAACGACATAAATGGGCTTTCGACTTTCTAATAGTATATTGAGAAAAATCATATCATAATTTTTGTATATGGAATGAAAATTAAACTTTTTTATTTAGTGCAATAAATATTTTTTTAGAAACATATTCGCAAAAAAAAAGAAAAAAAAATATCCATAAAGCACAAAAAAAAAAAAAAAAATTGCATCGAGAGGAAGCTAATCCGAAACTGGCGGGATCTCTAAATAAATATCTCAGAAACACAATAGGATTAGACGGACAAGCAATTGAACCAGGACCATTAACATCAACATCTGGTTTGAAATTTCACAGTGAAAATTCATCTCAAAATGTAAATGCACCAGAATAAGATCAAGAAAAAGCCACGATTGTATCAATAGAAAACTTAGATGTTGATGTAGAAAATTAACCTGGTAACAACGTAATATCTCAAAACGAAGATTTTGACTTTGAATTAAACGATCCAGCTACCTGGCCTGATACAATTTCTTTAAAAATTAGAGATTATTTAATTGAAAATGGCTGTTCCCGCCTGATAACCAAACGCTTGATATCATTTTTTGAGAGATAGTTCTGGCAGGAAGTTTTTAGAATTGTTCTATTATAAATCTTTACCGAATGGAGAAAAAATATTCAGAAATTATTTAGTATATTCAAATTCCCGAAACGCAGTTTTTTGCTTCCCATGTGAATTATTCAGCGAGAAGCATTTTTTTAATGAAAACATTTATAAACCCGGTGCACCACACAATGTATCACACGGGGGCTTACAACACAAAGAAGAACGGATTACAACACAAACATCCATGCCTACTCCGGGATTCAAACCCAGTTCCTACGGCACCGCAGTCAGGGTCACTAACCACTATACCGTATGGGCGGCTGATTGGGCACATTTAAACCACATTTTGAAAACACATGAAAGCAGTCATCTCAACTTAAACATAGTTCAAAATGCAGTGAATTCAAAATGTCTTTGCGTTATTTATGTACCACTGATGCATCTCAACAAAGACTTTATGATGCAGAAAAGGTTTACTAGAAATCGGTTATTGAACGGCTTATTTATTTAATTCAATTTTATCATGGCAATATCTTGCATTTAGAAGTCTTTCGAAATAATTGTATCATAGTGATAATGGAAATTTTTTGAAGTTGGTTGAAATCATATCAAAATTTGATCCAATAATCGCTGAAGATCTCCACAAAGTTCGAACTTCTCAAAAGAGGACCATTGCTTATTGCTTAGGGGATCAAATTTAGAATGAAATTATAAGCCTTATTTCAGAATTAATTAAAAAGCATTTATTACAAATAATTGAATCATCAGAATATTATTCACTATAATTTTAGATACTACATCTGATGTCAGTCCGAATAGTTGACTCTCTCTGTTGTAATTCGATTTGTTTATAAGAACGAGGAAACCAATAAATCCCAAATTGAAGAGCATTTCTTAGGATTTCATTCTGCCGACGACACTACTGGACAGGGTCTGTTTGAATTCATAAAGGGACATTTTAAATCATTAGAACTAAATTTATCAGATTTACGAGGTCAATATTACGACAAAGTGCTAATATGATAGGAAAGCACAAATGATTGCAGCAAAAAACTATTGAAAATAACTCGAGGGTACTCTATATTCCCTGATCTGCCCATTCTCTAAATTTAGATGTAAATTATGCAGCTAAATTTCCTGCGAAACAGTTAATTTCTTCGGAGTAGTGCAGGAGCTTTATACCTAAATTTCTTCACCCGTAAGACGTTGGTCTATTTTGCAACAGTATGTTGAAAACCTGACTTGAAAGCCACTCTCCAACACCAGATGGGAAAGTAGAGTTCAAGCTTTTAAGACCGTTGAAAAACGATTTCAAAAGAATTTTGAGAGCGTTAATAAATATTCAAGAAGATCAAACAAGAGACATGGAATCAAGAATTCAAGCAAAAAATTTGATTCAGAATGTTTCCTTATTTAAATTCCTTTGTTTCATAAACATCTGGCACGATATTTTAAATTTAGTAAATGTGGTAAATTAAATAATGAAAAATTGTAAATGGGATTTACAAATCGTGACTTGCAATTTACAAAATCTTATATCAGCTAAATAATCGTAGATCAAATGAAGCGTATGAACATGCAAATGCCATTGGATACTGATTTTCCACAGAGTTGAGAAATGGGTGTAAAAAAAATTATTTCAGGATGAATAAACCGACGAATCAATCAACAACCCAAGACACAAATTTAAGGTTGAATTTTACAATATAATATTAGACTCTTCTATTTCTTCAATTACTGAAAGATTCAGTCAATTAAAAGAACATTACAATTTCTTCAAGTAACAATAAGAAATAATACGATAATCGTGTTTAATATTATAATTTAAAAGCTTTTCAGTTCGAATGTCAAATTTTGAATACTATAAAAGAGTATTTCACAGATAATTTGCTGCTCTTTATAAGAGTGCAACAGAACCCTATATAGAGGCGCCAAATTTCAATTTGAACAAGGGCGCCTTATACCCACGCGGCGGCCCTGTTTGCAGCAGACGATTTTCGAAACAGAAATGTTTTATCAAATTTAAAATCATATAAAAATAATTTTATCGAATTCTATATTGAAAAATAATTTTTATGATAAATATACGTGATGTTTTTTTAAAATATTTGTTTGTGCTTGTGTTAAAAATATACCCGTGTTGTTCCTTTTATCGGTTACATATGTTCAAAGAACACCGAAGTTCGAAATTTGATTCATAAAACCAATAAACAAAATAGAACATGTTTTATGTGTATTTAAACAGCTATATTGTTTACTAAAAATTATAAAATGGAAGTACCGTCAAACCCGGCGTTATATGCGCACGCACTTTTAACACAAAAAATGATATCGAAATTTACGGATCCACGATATACGCCGGATATAAAATGAGAGTTTAAAAAATAAGCATAGAAAATAAAAAAAACTAGACTTCTTCATACATCAAAATAGTTTTTATTTAAACAAAATGACAGAAAAATGCTATTTTTTCTTAGAATAAATTACTTCAAAACATAAGAGCAGTGTGTACGTACATTTCAAATTTCTTCGTAAAAAGGGGGTGCGTTTCGTACAGCAAATATAGCAAAAAATTAAAAATTTCAGCTTGAAAGTATAGGTGTGTTATGCACCGGATTTTACGGTTAACAATTAACAATTTTTTTTTCAAACCATTGAATAAAACTTTTTCAAAATAATTTATATATATATATACTGTTCAGTTTTTTTTTGTGTTTTTTTTGTTTGTTTTTTTGTTGTTTATTTGTTTTCTGTACACACATCACAAAATAATTTTAATTCTTTGATTATTTTTTAGTTGCCATGACAACAAAATCAGCGAGATTGAAAGCAGTCACGTGATTCTTGTTTTAAGACTGATTGGACACATAAAATATTAGTGGGTAATATCTTCTCAAGTGTGTGTACAAACAAAATGACATTTTAAAATTTCCTTTAAAACACTACAAATTTTTCGATAAATTGAAAAAGAATTGTTTTGTATTCGATTTCATTAATATTCATTTTAAAAATAATGCTTTAGAATAAAAAAAATTATAACTTTGATATAAATTTAGATAACAATAGTGTTTCAATTACTATGGGAAATTAATTTATTTTGCACAGAAGCCAGTTATAATAACTAAGAAATGTAGAGGTCATGATGAAAAAAGATATCGTTCAAGAGAAAACATGTTGCAATGACCTAAATTTTCTGTTGAATATGTATATAGAAGTAAAATTACTTTTTTATTCATCGTTTTAAATAACGCTCATTTAAAATTTTGATTAAAAATTTCGGAATAATTTATGTAATTTTACATCATTAAGCACCAGTAATTGATCAAATTTTTGTATGTGTTATTATTATAAAAATTTTGAGATTCTTATTCTGTATTGTAGTCAGTCTTGTTCGAATCGGCCGTTGAAAATTTAAATCCAGGAAGTAAATAAAAAGAAAATAATTTGACGGAAATTAAATCGAAAAAAAAAATAAAATGATATAAGACTAGTGGGCTAGTAAATAATAGTTGGCAAAAAGTAAAAATAAAGTTCATTAACTTATAAAAATAATATAGGTAAAAAGGTCAAGAGTTATAGTACTTGTGAAAGCGGGGTTGCCAACTTGGTGAGTTATCTTGAACATTGGCATTGTTATGGTAGTAAGTTCCGGTTTATCTTTTACTTTATAATGTATAGGTTCTAATAAATCCTTTTCATTTTTAACCGGACTCAAACTATGTATTTTATTTTAAAATATTGATAGTTTATGTTTTGTATTGAATTTAATGACAATCAAGTAAAAAGCTAGATTTCTTTTAATTTCACTTGAATTTTTAGTTATTTCGCAAATGATTTTACTCTGTTCTCTCAACTCGATTTCTTTCAGAAAGTCTCTTAACGAAGTTTCTTACGCAAGGAACTGAACTGAATTACATATTGTAATCCATATATATCTGTAAGTTTTTGTTTTAGGACGTAGTCAAGAGGGCATCTTGAATTGCATTATTTTTAAAGAGGGACAACTATACCACTGATGCTTTACATGGATTCAATTTGTACTTCTTCAGACTTAAGGTAATAACTGAATTCCCGCAATTTATTTAGTATCATCTTGCAACTCTCTTCTTATTAAAGACTGTTGCTGAAACTGCTGAGATTTCAATATTATCTTTCATATTATTATCTATTGAAGATTTCTCTTAAAAATGCCACGAGTTAAACGAAGAAATCATTCTGCTCAAATGAACAGCAAACGTTGGTGTAGTGATGCTGTGAATACATGTGTCACAGAAGAAAACAAATTAGTTCCTAACATCAGAATTGAGCAGTTATCTTATCCTGAAAAAACTGAACATTCTGAAATTGGAAATTTCATTATTGTGAATTTTGAGCAAATCAGCAAAATGTTTATGAAACTAAAATGCCCTGACTGTGACAAGCAAACTCTAAAGCTTGCTCTTGGAAAAAATGTTGGATTTTCCTATGTGTTAAATTTAACTTGCAATTCTTGTGCTGAAAAAGTTTGTGCTGTAGAAACGTCTAATGAAAGGCAGGGTAATACCGTTCCTGATATTAATTTACGTATCACACAAGCATTCTCTAATATTGGAAAAGGTTACTCTGCAATTGAAAAATTTTGCATGGCAATAAATATATCTGCTTTTTCCTCGAGAACTTACAGCAAATGTACTAAACGTCTTTTCAAAACCTGTGGTATTGCTGCAGATAATTTGCTGAAAGAAGTACACAGTGAAGGAGAAATGCTTACGAAGCACCTACTGATGTTCCCGTTGTAGATATAAGGTTTCATTTGATGGTAGCTGGTTGACGCGTGGACATACATCTTTGATTGGCATAGCTTGTGTTATTGATATACTTACAGGCTATGTAATTGATTTTGAAGTCATGTGCAAGGTATGTCGCAATTGTACTGTAGCAAAAAGAGAACTTGGAGAGTCAAGTGCAGAATATAACATTTGGTTTGAAGGACACAGGAAGGATTGGGATTTTAATCATTCCGGCTCATCAACTTCGATGGAAATGGAGGCTGCATTGATCCTCTGGGAAAGATCACAAGCGTTGGGATTTCGTTATTGCACCTTATTGTCTGATGGGGATTGTAAAACCTTCAACTATTTAACAGAAAAAAATGTGTATGGGGATAATACTGAGATAAAAAAAGAGGAGTGCATTAATCATGTCAGCAAAAGGTTGGGCACTGGTCTACGAAATGCTGTTAAGGAATCGAGGGCCCGTGGAATTTCATTAGGAGGAAAAGGCCACGGCACATTAAAAGAGTCAACAATTAAAAAATTAACTTTGTACTACCAAAAGTCTATACTAAAAAACAAAGGTAATGTTCCCGCCATGAAAAAAGCAATATATGCTACTTTATATCACAGCATTTCGACAGACCAAAAGCCTCAGCATTCGAAATGTCCAACCGGTGCAGACTCAGGGTGTTTTTACCAGTCCGCAAAAGCAAAAGGACAAAATCCAGGTCTGCATAAACAACATGTTGGGACTCCAATTAATGAAAGTTTTTTGCCACATATCCTTTCTATTTATCAACGGCTTGCTTCAAATGAACTTTTGGAAAGGTGCATTAATTGCGGAACCCAAAACGCTAATGAAAGCTTGCACAACATGATTTGGTCAAAGTGTCCAACGGAGATATTTGTGTCCAAAGACAGAGTTACACATGCCGTAATGGAAGCAATTTGTGAATTTAACAAAGGGACTCTACGCACTGTGAAAAAGACCCAAAAAGCATTACATATACCTTTGGGGAAATGTTCGCATGATCTTGGTGTGATGCTCGAATCCCGTAAAAGATTATTCAGAATCAGACGGAAAAAGACCAAATACCAGCATACACGCAAATTGATAAAAAAAAGCTATTTTAAAAAGAGAAATATTAATTTTAAAAAAGGAAGGTGTTTCTTATAAAGCAGGATATTTCTGAGGTATTTTAATAATGTTTTTTTTTTTTTTTTTTTTAAAATGTGTGCATGTAAATATTTTTAATTTAGGCATTTTATATTAATAATTTTATAATTTCAGTTCTTTTCATCATGTGTTTTTCATACAAATATATTATTTAAATATTATGTGAATCAAAAGATTTTAAAACTTCTTGTTACAACAGAAAAACATTTTTTTTAACGTTTTCTTCGAGTTTTCTTGATATTTATGTGCCATTATTACTGTGTAAAAATGTATCATTTACCGAAAATATGGGTTCAATTAATATGAAAAAGCAATTATTTTGAAGAAAAATGTATAGCTAATGTTTTAAAATGGTATTTTAAATTTATTTAAGATAATAATAATAATTTTTTTCAGAAGTATAAACTTTAAAATGGTTTTTCTCAGCTTGTGTTTTTTCAATACATTAGTTCATTCAAAATGCTACTCCTTCCACAATTATTATCCCATCACTTTCATTTTTTCTCTGTGTGTTATAAATCATGCATGTAACAAAATTAGGGATCCGTTTTACTATAAACTGAATACTTTTTTTTAAAAAAAAATTGAAATGTAGGAGATATTGGGGTTTTCGTTAAATTTTAGCATATGTATTAACATTTAATTTTTTTTCTCCACAACCAATTAAGTTATTGTAAAATCGATCCTTAAAGTTGTTTAAATTATCCTTAAGAATGTTACAAAAAAATTTAATGTCAAAATATTAATAAATACAAAAAGAATAAGATTTTAAAATTTTTCTTTTTTTTTAAATTAAAATTTTTAAAATTGTGTGAATAATATATGCAAAATTACACCACATATTGTTTTATTGAATATAAACATTATATGAAATGCTAAAATATAATTTTTAAATGCATAAATAAAAAAAAATTTCAAAGGGAACCAAGTCTCCTTAACACCCTTTTATAAGCTTCACTTGTATATAACGGAATCTTTGAACTCAATTTTTACCCACTTTAAAAAGTCAGTTTGATTTAAAATTTTGCTCACTTGTCCAAAACCGTTGACAATACAAAAAATTTAATATTTTTGTTCCATTGTCCTTATCAGGATTAACGATTTCCCATTTTCAGATCCCATCCCTCATCTGGCGACTAAAAGATTACGTTACAAATTAGTTGGATTATCTATAAAAAGATGTTTTTTTAGTTGTTTAAAACTATAATTTATTTTGTCATTTATTTGCATTGAGTTTTTTATACTTCTCAAACTCAGAATCGATGAAATCATTTAGTTTAACAAAAAGTCTGGCTTATAATATAATTAATATATATTATCGTAATGTACACCCCCGCATCGGGGGGTAGCAGGATTCTAAGGGTCCCAAAGGTTATGGTTTTGCAATCCTTTGTGTTTGAGGTCCAAAACCTGACTCTGCAGGGGACCCTAATATTCTCAGTTGCACAACTGGTACACAGTTAATAGCGTAACCTACACCCCCGCAACGGGGGGGGGGACTTTAGGGGGCCTAAGGCCTGAGTGATGCCAAGTACGTAAAATCCGGCTATGGGCGGCCCAAAACCTGACTTTGCAGGAGGGCCCTAATATTCTCCCCTACGCTACTGTACACAGGCCTCTGCTATTGAGGAATTACATTCTAAAACTTATATAGACGAAAGCGCCGAGAGGTATTCTCGATGGTTAAAATTTGTTTGGGTCTGTGGAGGGTGTTGAACCCATAACCCTCTCTCGCTTACTCGCTGAAACTAAGATACTTATAGCATGAATCACGCAAAAAAGTCACTTATTTCACTTCAAATGAGAAAATTAGGAAAATATTAGTATACCCTGAAAATTTTGGCTCAAATATACTAAAGATTATGTTAATTTTCAAATTTATTTACCTGATTTTTTTTAAAGATTTCATACATACCTATTTTTCACAACTCATTCAGCAGTCTCAATATGATCACTAACACTGATCAACATGCTTAATAATAATATTCTAATCAATACGATCAATTCTTCACCTCTACTGAAGCCACACTTAGCGAGCAATTTCTCACCGATGTTAATCGGTTTATTCAACTCACTGAGGGGAAAAAATTCTTTTCCACGAAACTGGTAATAGCGACATTATCATACACATTGACAGATGTATTTTGCATGGTACCTGAAGATTACGGAAGACGCAAGTGTTAATAACACGTCAGGCAGGAAGTCTAACAGTTCATCTTCCGCTTGAAGCATCGCCAACCAATCTGAAAAGGACTATTTTACGACAATTTATCATGATAATGTTCGAAACTAGAACAATTTGGCGAATGAGTCAACCCGCCTGCAACTAATCTAAAGGTTAACGTCAGACGAGACTGTTGTTGTGTTTTGTTTGTTGCAGTTTGACCAAGTCGTGATTGCCCTAGTAATCCATATCAAGGTTAATCGAACGCGGAAGTCGGAGGGATCCGCGACGAAGTTTGTGTTCTACTCCTCGGAACAAAGCCTAGATGTTGTGGAAGATTAGCCTAAGTTCCGTTTATAGAAAAACGGTCCGTTGGTGTATCCGGTTGTTAACAAGATTCTTGTCTTGTCAGACCGTTCATCACGTTTCCACGAGTGGGTTTATCGCGAAGAAAAACCGTGAAGCGTGAAATTGCCTTCGTTTCGAAATTTCGGTTTCGAAGTTCGGCTATTACGAGGTGTGTGGACTATGAATAAGAAACCATTCGATATTTTCTTTTGTTTTTGAAAGATCCAGCCGGCATTTTTGTTCCTCTACAAAAGATTCCAACATTTCCTGTTTTGAAACTGCTGTTTTTATAATAATAATGAGCCGGTGAGAGATGGCTTTTTTATTTGCAGTAAGAAACTTGAGATGGAATATTATTACAGAAATTGGTTCTATGTTATAGTAATTTGCTTATTCTGAGCGAAGCGTTTTAAAACCTTTTGTTATAGGCCTTAAGTATTGTGAATAATAGTAGCCAAAGTTTATTCCACGGACAGTGACGGATTTAGGTGCATGGCGTCCTAGGTCCAAACTTAATTTAATTCCCTTATGTGTAATAATAATGATTTATAATTATGAACTTTTTGAAAAAATTTATGAAAAATTTAACATCAATAGATAAATGCTATACTTAACGAAATTTTTTTTTGTACCTATTTGTTAGATATTTTAAATTTTAATACTTACACGATTAATTATTCTTAAGAATAATTCTACCCTTTTAATATTGACATCTTGAGATTGTGAAAGCAAGAAAAGAAGCATTAAAATTCGGTTCTTAAAAAACAAAATCGATTTCAAATTTTTACTGCTTCCAAATTTTTAGCGCCCCTAAAAATTTGCCGCTCTAGACCTAGGCCTTGCGGGTCAAAGCCTAAATATCCGTCACTGCGCACGGATGTCATTTGGTTTAAAATAACCAAATGATCAAAAAGTACTCCAGGTGAATAGTAATATCTTGAAAAAAAATTAAATTTTTATAATAAACTCAACCAGCGTCGATTATGCATTACTATTCTTTTCTCCAACAGAAAAAACATATTTGGAATAATTGCAAATAATGCCAACTGAAGCAACATAACTTTGAACAACAAACGATTCTATTTCAGCAAATAAAAAAAGTAATCAAATTAAAGTTGCATGAATTATTGAATTAAAGCAGACGATAATAATATATGGAAGAGAATTTCCAACCTAACTAATATCTATAACTGTCATATAATTTAAACAGTAAAAAAAATTAATTCTGAAAAAAGAAAAGAAATATAAATATAACTAAATGTTTTACTACACAAAACAAGTATACTGATTTCTTTATTTCTAATTTTTCGAAATAACTCATTGCTTCAAGTTAGATCTAGGCTTCAGGGAAAAAAAAACATTTTTCCAGAGAAAATATAAGTTAACACAGGTGAGTTTATCCCCCCATCAATTAACAAGTCAAATCTGCAAAAGAAATAAATGACTAGTATTTCAGAATATGTCATTGGATAATTCAAAATCTCTTAGAAAGAAAATTCTGTCAAAATATTCTAAATTAATTAATAATTCATGAAAAACAATGCTTGAATAGAAAACTTTAAAAACATTATTTTGGGATCAATTATTATAGTTTTTCAAATTGTAGGATTTTATCCCATAAAAATCTTGCTATTTAAATGCAAGATTAACAAACAAATATTAATTTATAAAAATATTTTCACTGATCAATAAGCATAATTTTTTGAATTATTTAATTCGCATATTTTTTCGATTATTTTTTTCAGTTTTCAAAAGGATTTTAATTTCAATCAAATTTTAATCAAAATTGCACTTTTGAAAAATCAAAATTTTTATTTTAAATGAAAATTCTGAAGATCGCACTTGTATTAAATAATAAAAACCTTAAAAGCTTATCAACTTAGTCTTTATGCACATTTTTAATAAAAAAACATTTTTAATAGCTCAAACCGTTGAATTTATTTCTAGTACACGAAAAACCACAACGATTATGTTTCAATTATAAGGTTACAATACTGGCGATTTCTCCAAATAATTAGCGCCAAGTCTTACGCAGAAATTTTAATTGAAAAAAAATCGTTTGATCAAAAAGAAAGCCAAATGACGCTTTACTTCTGTCGTAAAATTCTTAATTATTTGATATCTTTCAATACTTTTTTTAAAATTTCTTATTACATCTATAAAATATTATAATATATCAATGGATTGCTAAAATATTGTTTTAGTTTTGTATGAGTTTTGCTTTAGTACAATACGAATTATAAAAGAAATTGATCACTTTTGTTAAATGTTTATAAAAATGCTTTATTGGTGAAAGCACGCATTTGGATAGCGGCCGAGAGCAATTTATTGACAGCTGATACAATAGTCTCTAGGTAGGTAAAGACAAACCATACATGCCGCTTTCGAAATAATTGAAATTTGCAATTTACACCGTAAGTAAATATTTTGAGCTTTTGATTCTTGTTATATAATGTAGGCGTTTTATAATTAAAATTGGTAATTGGGATTTCAAACTTTTTGTCGATTTATTTTTGAGTGATAATAAAAATAGAAGGTATTTCCCCCATCATTATTTATTCATAAATTATTTGCACTGGTATATCCTTCGAGTATTGTTAGATTATTTTTCCCCAGTTGATTACACACACCTTGGGAACTACGGCCGTATCTTCACAATTATACTTATCACAGTTTTTTGGCTGAGGTAGCTTTGTGTTTACTACCACGAGCTTCTGATAAGCATGTCATGAGTTCGAGTCCAAGTACAACTGAAGAACATCCGAAAAAAGGGGCTGAAGCACGTTAAATCTGTTGTGCATTCCGTTGGCATGTGTGGTAGTTTCTAGGGGGGAGGTGACAGCTCAGGTGTCGTCCTCAGCACTTGACCGAAACTCAAATTTAGGAGGTACGTCGCGAATAGCCTCGTGTTGCTTTGTAAAGCGATATTTATAAAACGCTTACTCGTACACCCCTCGGAAACTACTACCATATACTCCGAAAGATACGTATCACAATTTCAAAACTATTGAGATATGCAACATGCCACTTTACATAGGCAAAATACAGGGTTATCAAGAATGAATGACCCGATTATAAAATTTAATAATTCCTAGATGAATAAACAGAAAAGGATAATTAACATGTCATTGTAAAGATAAAATATGAAATTTTTTTCATACGTAATGTTTTTGACGTAAAATAGATACGAGTTGATTGAAAAAATGATCGTTTTGCATAGCTTCCTCCATGTAAATGCAGTAATTTAAACGTTGCAACTCGTCACACTATGGTTCAATGCTTGCACGGCTTTCAATTTGTTCGGTTTAAAATGCATTTTACTCTCAACACAGTCCACATGGTAGACTGAGGTAACATAAGTTCGACTAGCATGAACCATCGATTTCTTTGGACTGCGTATTATGTAAGTCCATCTCGCACTCTTTCAACATTCTCTGGCGAACATGCTGGACTTTGGCCTTAACTCAGACATCCAGTTTCCTGGGAAAGTTTATACCATCTTCTTATACTCTTAGATGTCGGTGGATTTCTATGGTACCTTCTCCTAAATTCACACTGAACCGTGATTACTGACAGACTTTTTGCAAACGAGAGCACACAAAACGCCTTCTAACGCTGCGACGCCATTTCTACTTCTGTTTACAATTTCTAAAATATCTTGATTACAACTTTGTTGCCACTTATTGGACAAAAACAATGTTACAAACTCAAAATTTCATGTTTTTTCTTTACAATTTCATATTAATTATCCTTTTCTCTGTTTATTCATCTGGGAGTTATTAAATTTTGCAACCAGGTCATTCATTCCTGATCACCCTGTATATGCAACAAATGGTTCCGTACGAATACAGATTTCTCTTATGGGGAAGGGAAGCTATATATTCTAAAAACACGTAGATAAAAATTTTGAGAACAAATTAAACTTCTGCTAGTCTATGGGGGCTGAATCCCTTCCAGTGGCGTAACGTACACCCCCGCATTGCGGGGAGCCCAGGGACTCCAGGAGCCCAAAGCTTGACTGACACTAAGAACGTATTTGGGCTTGGGGCCCAAAATATGAGTTTGCAGGGGGCCCTAATGTTCTCTGTTACGCCACTGCCCCATACTATGTGTGTGTGTGTAAAAAAGAGAGATTTTTTTTAGAGGGAGTTATTTTATGTTTTAAATGTTATAGAACCTCAAGGTTCTCTCTTAGAAACATGAGAAATTTGGGACAGTAAATTATTAAGTTAGATAGTAAGTCTTTTTAGTTATCGGATAATGATTCAGATTTACACAACTTGTTTCTAACATCCCGGAAGGAATTTAGAGCAACACTAAATGCTCAAAACCAAACAATTATAATTGTATAGCTGAAAATATAATTAATGAATCAAAAGAGAAATATTAGTAGAATTGGAGAACATCAAGAGAAATGACATTGTCTCTCTTTGGAACTTTTGAATTCTATGTCAAACATTTTAGAACGTTCATTAAAACAAAAACACTTTTTTAACAAAAAAAAATTCTTTAATTTTAAAAAAGAATACTACTTCATACCACATCCTGTGCTCAACGTATTTTTGTGAACATTATAACTGGTATTCATTCTCAGTCAACAATAAAGCGTAGAAAAATATACAAAAAAAACGAATTTAGTTTTGTGTTGCCATTGAAAAGAAGTAGAATCTGTAGAAAAATTTGTAACTTATGTAAGCCTTAAAAAATGATTGCTATTTCAACTTAAACAAGAATAAAGGAATGGCGTTTATTTAAAAGTTGTTTTTTCGCAGAAACTTGTCAGATTAATGACTGAAAGTTGACGGAACAGCCCGTTCTACAACTCTTGTTACAAAACCGCAACCTTGACCACATGAACTTTTCAAAAAGTAAAGGGTTAACTGTAAGTTCAAAATGGCGATTATGTCAAGAAAGAGGGGAATTAAGTAATTTGTCATTTCTATTCAAGTTTTTGCAACGGATTTTTTTAAGAATCAAATGAATCTGATGCTAGATTTCATTTTTTCTGCTTTAATACATGGATGCAGTGGTCTTCAAACTTTGTCGATTGACGTAACTATAAGGTGCTTCCGGGAAATCCCATCCAAAAAAAAAAACCCTTAGAAGAATATATATCTTAAAATAATATTTGAAGTAGTTCAACATGTTATGGGTACTTTTAGTAAAAGCAATTAAAAAAATACTTATTTTATACTAAAATTTTTCAACGTAGTATTAATGCAATTTACTTATTAATTTGTGCTCCGCCACACATAATATTTAACAACTGGGATATATATATATATATATATATATATATATATATATATATATGATTGCATTTTTTACACTAACTAGCGAAGTCTACATCTATTGAAGCTATCTATCTGCAGTCGCATTTCATATTCTGCTTTAATTTGCTTCTTTATTTTGTTTTTATTGCAACATACATTGATAAATATTTTTACCTTAATATATAGCTTGAAATAGAATTAAAATGTTTATTCCTGCAGGAGAAACTTCTGTATATTCTGAAAATTTGCAACCTAAAATTTTGGAGTTTCTGTTTAAATTTAGACTATAACGTCGAATCTGTTGATATGTAGAAAAGTTGTTCCTTCTTCATAAGCAAGTCTTCTGATTCATACATTCATGCTTCAAGCGCCTGTTTTTTGCGAAATTTAAGACTTTATTTTATCCATTAAGTTTTGATTTATAATTATTTTTACAAGCAAGCTGCTTCTAAAAATTTGATCGTTTATAAAAATTAAAATTTTACTAAAATTTGGGCGATTTGATTAAGGTATCCGACTACTTGCGACAAGATTTTCTTTAAAAAATGGAGGTATGGAGATTTTGTGTGTGTGTGTGATTTTTAAATTTGTTGTGTACATTTTAAGAAAAATATGCTAAAACTAAGAAGAGAAAAAGAAATTATTATTACTAAAATGGGAAAAAATGGGTAAAAATTGACAAAAAAATAACATAAACTTGACCCATTCTGTATCAAAAGTTTATAAACAAATTTTCAATTTTTAAATTCTGATGTATTGTTATGTTATTCATTTTTAGATGACCTCAGGATAAGAGATATTTTAATTTTTACAAAAAGTAGAGAACTTTATCTTAGTTTTTTTTAAATTGCTTAAAAAAACAGTGATTATATTCACATAAGGGACTATAAATTTTGTAATAAAATAGTGTTTGATAATTTTAAAACCCTTCTACATCTGAAGGTTAAAACCCTTCTACTGTTATACAGAACATACTCAAAAAATTTCAGTCAATTATTTTCAAAACTTTTTTAGCAATGGCTGTTCCCGTTTGAATATTTTCAACAAAAAAAAAAGACATTTCAAGTAAAACGCGTTTTAAAGTATGGGATCTTGCTTTAAGTGATGGCATCTGATTTTACTAAAAGACTTGTAGTTTTTTTTCTAGTGAACGGAAAATAATAAACTTGGAATTTTATAAAGCTAATAAAATGACCAATAAAATAAAATCATAAAAAATTGTCAATTTTTAGCAAAATTCACAATTTTAGGGTAGTCGGATACCTTAAGCCAATAGGGATCACTTGTAGAACCTCTGTCAAAGTTTCATGTTACCCAGGCTGGAGACCTCTGTATTAATGTATAAAATATATGTTGACATTCCCCCATCCTTATTTATTAATTAATTCTTTTAAATTTAAAAAGGACATAAGTATTAATTGCATAAAATCAAGTTTATCCGAATGTGTGTGATGAAATTAACTTATTGTATAAAAAAACTTTATATTAAAGATTTTCGATAAAATTTATGTATATTTGTTCTATAAAATTCAAATAAAGTCATATGCACCTTATCCATAAACAGAATGCCAGGCTTCCAGTAACACGTCTTTTCTGTTATGTAAAATTGAAAACTAAAAGCTTCAATAGCGTTCAAGGTCTTTATTTTTCAATCTCTACGACTTCTTTATGCCATCAGCCAAGTTAATGTTGAATCAACCGTGCAATTTTACGATTAAAATCTCCCATTCAATAGCCACAATTGCCGGAAGAGCCCTGACATATATACCTTAATCAAGAACCAACCTTAGATTTGCTCATAAAATTTTATTAAAAAAAGAATCTCTCTTCCTATTTCCGGAAAACTGGCGGGAAAAGAACAATGGTTCAATTTTAAAAAGTTCTTTGCAAAGACAGTTGTAAATAATCTTATATAAGGCGTCTTAGGATTCTTAACATATATCTGTGCACTTGGAAAAAAAACATCCTTCTTAACCTTAAGAAGTTATTTGTTTTCAAGGCTGTATATTTGTTTAAAATCATGTATGTTACTTATACAGATTATGTTTTCTCAAAATAATTTGTAAGTTTAAGTCTCTAGATATTATGATTTTTTAATTGATATAACTATTTGGTAGAATTATATTTCCATACAGAGACCATCATCGAAAATGAATTCCGATACTTAATTATAAATTAAAGCAGTTTTTCTAGAGTGGTTTTAAATAATTCGTGTGAGTTTCTCCTCTTCGAACTATATAAAATAATTTTGTAACAAACAATCGTTTGCGCCTATTTGTTCCTTTTTTTCGCTAAAAGCTAAAATTCAGTTAATGAAATATCAGTGAAAATTATTTAAAATTAGAAAAATTAAGTTGTAATTTTTTTTCATATCTTGATTCTTAAAAAATATTTTTAAAAGTTTTACATCAATGATTAGAAAAAGTTCTTTCCTTTCCTATTCCAAATTTAATAACGAAAAAAATATTATGTTTTAGTTTTGTCTCTTATGTAGATTCAAATCTCATTTAAATTATCTTAATTATCTTAATTAAATCAAATCGTATTTAAATTTTAATTTTCGTCATTTATAATAAATCATGGAACAATATTTCCCTTTGGTTTTGAAAGAAAGTAAATAAGAGTTTTATATCACATGCCTGCCCCCACCCATCCTCTTTTTCTTTTTCTTTTTGTCAAATTCCTTTGTTATAGAAACTAGTTCTTTGTGTGATTTCTAAATACTCTAACTAATACGAATTATTGTATTCCCATATCTTTTTATTTAGAAAGTCCCTAGTTCTTCACCTTGAAAAAAGTTTATCGCAGTTTTAAGAAATTTTTTTCACAACAAGGTTTTACTGAATGCCAATATACATAAATATTTTGATTGTACTGGCCACTGTTTCTGCAAAGCTTATCACACGTTTGGCAAAATAATCGTTATTGATCGAATATTTTTTTTTTACAGCGGATAATTTTCGTTCTTGTAGTTGATGAACGTAACAATTTCACAAAATTTTAAAAATACGCTTTTGGAGTCAAAACTTTTTTTAAATAATTTTTCCAAGCACTCTTATCACAGTTTTGAATTGTAGTTCAAATATTATTTTTGGTATATTTTGTTAGGTTTACATTCCATTTTTTTCGTTTTCGCCAATCTGCTTACAATGTTAGCTTTTTTTCTTACGTGATAAAAAATTCAAACATGAAAAACCTTTTGTGTCCATTGGTTGTATTTAAATATTAAACACTCTGAATATTATTTTTTTTTTTTTAATTTCTTATTTTCAGTAATTTTTGAATTTTATGTTTAGAAAAAAATATTACACATTTTTTTCTGAAGTTAAAATACGTTTCTGCCAGAACCTTTAATTGATTACTGATTTTTGCAGGAGGGGGGAGGCATTTTTCAAAAATCAACTCTTAACTGACCAATTAGTTTATAGTTTTATAGTTAGTTATTAGTTTATATTATTTATAATAGTTATTTTATATTATTTTATATTTTTTTTTGTCTTTTATATTATTAAATAAGCCTTCAGTATGTTATTGAACGCAGACTGCACGTCAAGTACCTCTGAATATTATGCAGTCAATTATTGGAAGAAGAATAAATAACAAGTTCTAAAAATTCATAATGAAACCATTTAAAATTCGCTACTTAGAAACAAAATCATTATCATCATATTTATTTTTTTAAAAAAACCCTCATTTACTCTTAAGTGGAATTATAGCAGACCAATAAATAAAAAACGTTGGATCCGTTTTTTCCTTTGATGTTTATTGGAATGGTTTCTTGTTTTGAAACGTCAAACGATTTTAGAATTCTAAGCAACAATTAAACTAAAAACTGAAACTCTAAGATCAACTTTTCTGGCTGAATCCATGTCGAATTTTTGCTGGGAAAATAGCATGACGTTTTTTCCCTTGAGAATATTCATTTTATTTGTAAGCACTGGATGATTATTTATTTAAAACAAAAATTCGTTTTTAAGTTTTTGTTTATCAATGCTCACGCAAGGATAAATAAAAGCCTTAAAAAGAATAATCACACACACATTTCTAATGTTATTCTGTAGCTAAGATAAACAAAAGTAAAATTAGGACAGAACCTGTATAAATTATTTGCGCAAGATTTGCAATGTGATTATTATTTTTTTTTTTTCAAATCAAATTTATTCATCTAAAAATCGCGTTTTAAGAAAATAAAAAAAAATTTTAACGTTTTCGAAATAAAACTCGAACGTTGCTACCCAAATCATTGAATAATGTATTTATTTTGCACTCTTTAAATTGATTTTTAAACTACAATATTTTTTTAATTTAATGCTTGAAAATTTAAACAACAGGGATCGATATAATGGACTTCAATTTGCTTTGTGTGCTTTGAATTATCTTATTTTCTGTTAAAATATATATTATCCTTATTGGATTAGTGAGAATAGTAAATAAGAACTCTATTCCGTGTCTGCAAAGGCTTGAGTGTCAAAAAACGAGTGAAATCAATTTGATAAAAAATTATTTAAAAGAAACTGGATAAAGAGAGAATTATTATCTATACAAATAAATAAAATTGAAGTGTCTGTTTGTAATTTCAAATTAGCAGCTTTTTACTAAAGCATTTAAAGGTATATACGGTACTTATATCAAAAAATCAATTTTTAAAATTTTTGTCTGTCTGTCTGTTTGTTTGTTCCGGCTAATCTCGGGAACTTCTGGTCCGATTTTAAAAATTCTTTCACCAATGGAAAGCTACATTATCAGCGAGTAACATAGGATATATTTTATCTCCATATTCCTACGGGAACGGAAACTATGCGGGTAAAACGTTGACGTTGCTTACGCCCCGCCAAGTTGGCGCAAAATTATGCATTTGGTCAATAATGGAAATTTTAATAAAAATTTTCTCACATTTGTAACAAATAACTGAAACATAGAGTAATTTAGCATCTTTACAAAAAGAAATTTTTTAAATGGTTTTTTATTAAACGTCTAACGTTTATTACGTTACGTTTGTTAAATGTCAAACTCAAACTTTCAGAAATATCGCCAAGTTGGCTAAAAAGTTCTCAATTCCGACAATCCCAGATATTTTAATGCAAATTTTCTCCCACTTTTTAAAGAGGGAAACGAAATAAAGTTTTAGCGAATTGCGCGCGTGATTTTAAAAATTCTATGGTAATATTAATTGACAGTTTCATGAAAAGTTTTGATTTATCGAATATTTATTACTTTGAATTTTTTTAAACCTAATTATACAATATTCATATTTTGCACAAAATGTTTCACTTATACTGAACCTAGATATTTTACATAGAGGTATTACTTTGAAGATATACTAGATATTTCTATGGAGGAGAAGCCATACAATATCACTCGCCGAATAAAATTAGGGAGCTTTACGCAATACTTATTTCATCTTCGGTCTTTCTAATCCTCAAACCTTTTGGAATAAGTACAAAGACTACATGGCGGAAGATATTTTGCGACGAAAAACAACGAAATATGCCTTTCAATGAACACATCTACAACGAAACGCAATATAGGTTTTCAGAATGGTTAGGAAAAAGCTACATGATTTTGGAATGATTAGCCCTAGACGTGTCGACGGAAATGGTTTCGATAATGAAATTATTTGAGAATTAAGCTACGATTTTATAGCATTGCAACTTCAAGTAACAGAATTTATCCCTCAATTAACTCCAGAACAAAGTCACGTTTTCCAACAAGTGTTACGCAAAATAGAATCCGGCAGTGGTGCACTCTTTTTTCTCGAAGCCCCTGGAGGAACAGGAAAAACGTTTTTGCTAAACTTATTATTAATGGCCATCAGAAAAACCTAGAAGATAGCAGTTGCTATGGCTTCTTCTGGTATAGCAGCGATTTTACTGACCAACGGTCGTACTGCACATTCCGTTTTAAAATTATCGCTTAATCTTGCATTTGAAGATTCACTTACCTGAAATTTCAGAAAAAATAGCTCTCAAAGCAGGATGCTTCCACAATGTAAGCTTTTAGTGTGGGGTGAAAGTACGATGCCTCACAAGAAAGCTATATAAGCGTTAAATCGGACTCTTCAGGATTTACGAGATAGTACAGATATTATAGGAGGAATGGTACTTAAATTATATATTGGCTGGTGAATTTTCAAAAACTCTCCCTGTAATCCAGAGGGGGTACACCGGCAGATGAAATCAGTCTCTATTAAATCATCAAGCTTATGGGCAAAAGTTGAAAAATTCAGTCATAAAACGAATATGAGAGTGCATCTTCATAATGACATAGATTCGGAACATTATGCAAAGACGCAATTGAAAATCGGTTATGGATGTTTGGACGCAAATGCTGGAGGTTATATTTTACTTCCAGAGAATTTTGTAATGTAGAAGAAAATGATGTAAATCTTATTGCTCAAATTTACCCGGGCTTGCAACAAAATTTTAATTGGGATCAGTGGTTGCACGCAAGATCAATATTGGCGCCTAAAAATGACATTGTCAATAAAATCAACACTGAAATTTTAGACGTGTGGTGGAAATGAAGGAATATTTATTAATGGAATACAACCATGGATACAGAACACAAAGTACTTCATATCCCACGGAATTCATAAATTCGCTTGAACTTTCGTGTGTACCCTCACATAAACTTCAATTAAAAATAAATGTACCAGTTACGTTTATGCAAAATATCGATGCTCCTTGACTATATAATGACATTGTCCATAAAATCAACACTGAAAATTTAAACGACGTGTGGAGGAGGGGGGGGATGAAGAAATATTTATCAATGAATACAATCATGGATAAAGAACAAAGTACTTCATATCCCACGGAGTTCTTAAATTCACTTGAACTTTCGGGTGTACCCTCACATAAACTTCAATTAAAACTAAATGTACCAGTTATACTTATCCAAAACCTCGATGTTCCTCGACTATGTAAAGAAACGAGGCTTTGGATCACAAAACTGATGCAGAATATACTTGGTGCCAATATTTTAACATATGTCATGAAAAGGGATAGTGTTATCATACTTCGAATTCCAAGTATCCCACTGACCTACCGTTTCAATTCAAACGAGTTCAATTTCCAGTTTTACGGTTGCTATTAACAAAGCTAACATTTCAGGTAGCAGGGGTGCATTTGGAAAAGCAATGTTTTTCCCATGGCCAACTATGTGTACCCTGATCGGTGTGTCCAATGTCCAAATCTTCGCATATTTGCAACTGACGGAAGAACATATAATATGGTATACAGTAGCATCTTAGAATAATATTCTGTTTTGAGCTCTTTTAAAGAGAAATTATACATTAAACATAGATACTTTCGATTTTTAAAAATATTAATAGTTTAAGTTATTGATTTTTTGTTGTTAATTATTATAATAAATTACGTTTTCAGTTTTTTAAAACTAAGCTCAATTTTAGAATTTTTAAATTTTATTGGTTCCAGTCAAGCAATAAAAAATTACCATATTATATTATTTACTTTCTAATTATAATAATTACGACTTGGATAGTTATTTCAAGACATCAACGCGAGCGGAGCCGCGGGTAAAAGTTAGTTATATATATATAATATATATATATATTTCAAATTTTATGAAACTGAGAAAAGAGTTCTGTATTGTTTACAAAGTTATTCATTTTTCAATTATTTTAATAAGTTGCGATTTAGTTTTGCTCACTCTGTTTTCACTAAAATATTATAACTATTTCTTTTGCGTTACCATGGAAACATAGAATAAATTATTCTATTATTATTTGATATTTTAACAAAATATGATGATTAGAATAACACGCTTTTTTTAGAGATAAAATACAATAATATAACTCTCGCGCGTGTGCGCCCAAGAAGCCATAAAAAAAAACTTTAAAAAATATTATAAATCGAAGAATACATATAAAACCTTTTTTCTCCAGAGATTTTAATTTAGTAAAAGGCAAAAAAAATTATTGTAAAAGAAAATATGTATGATAAATATCACAAAACCAAGTGACTCAATTTATATCAATATACAAGGCCAAATTAGATTGTAGCCAATTTAGACAGGAATTGTAAAAACGAAATAATCGTAACTATACAATAATTGAACAGGTGCAATTACAGCTGTTTAAATCTTTCAATAGATCGCAGTCTCAAGTGATTTTCTGCATAAACACTGAATTTATTTTATTTTTTTATTTGCATAGTAAAATCATATGAGAAAATCGCCAGAGCTTTATGTAACAGAACATTTCGAGCTTTTCAGTTTCTTATCTTTTGCAAAGTTTTAAAAGTGTCTGACTCGTCTTATTATTTAACACATAGATATCATGTGAATTTAAGAAGTTCTTATCTAAACTGAAATGGTGAAAATATTTATACGAAATTGTGTTTTGATGAACTTTGTATTTGAGAACGTTACTGAAGTAATGACAGCATATTACAACTTAACTAGAGTATTTGAGAAATAAAAAAATAGCGTTCTTAAAAGCATTCGTTTTTTATTTCCTATTTATTTTCAGTGTTTTATGAGTTTATTGTTCTGAATGAAAAAAAATATCATGTATTATTTCTACTCGTAATACCTTTTGTCGATGAACAATGCAAATATCGTGGCTTATCTTCACACTGTTTAGAATTCAATGAATATCCTATTAAATATTCGAAACCTATTGAGAATCGTTACATAGTTGAAAAGTCTTTGACCTCAACTTAAAAGGGTGAAATCGTTTTTATTAACTTATTACGGAAATAGATACGGAACACTTCCTTAAAATGCTTAATCCTACTGTTTTAGAATACTACATAATCCTTTTCTAAGACGGAGATAAAATCCCAAAGAGATAGCAATCTTAAACATATAAATAACCTATATTTTAACATTCATGGTTTATTTCAAGCAACAGTGAATGGAATATTTTTTTTATTTTTATTGTCTCAGTCAATTTTTTCCCTATAAACTTATCGCCGTTTTTCTGTAATACTTATTCTAAAGAAAATTATATTGTGAATTATAGTTTTGTGAACATTTTGTCTAATTTAGAGCTTCTGTTTTTAAATAACTAGCATTATTTAAATATTTGAATAAATAACATGATAAAAAGATTAGTGTTTAAGTACAGATTAGTTTTAGATCATATTTATAAATCCTATATCTATAATAATTACAAAAATATATTAAGATACATTGGCTATTTTTTATATACTATGTCAGAATTTTTTATCAAATCTCATAGCATGTTTATATTTAGCGAACGAAAATCATTTTTCAAAAAATAAATCAATATTGAAATGACTAAAAATATACTATTAACTATCTCCTTTTATTTTACATGCTCCTCATATATTTGTGTTCTCCTTATATTTCCCTTATATTTATATACTCCTTATATATTCTTTATATGTTAAATTAGAATTGAATTATCTCGTCATATAAACTCAGACACTTTCACAAAAGTTTTAATATTATGATTTGTAATTTCCATATTTCTTCGACTCTAAGCCTCACCCCAAATTCTCAACACATTTTTGTGAAAAAAAATATAGTTTCGAATGTGGTTTTTCTGTATTTAGATATTCACGAAATTTAAGATGAAAACTGATAATTAATAAATTTTATACCAGAATAAAAAATGTTGTGCATATATGAACCTGTAATTGCTCTAAATGTCAGTATCCTCTTCAATTTCTTCCATTCAACGAATTTTTCTTCCTTCTATTCTAAGCCGCACCCGGTTTTGAGCAGCATTAACAACGGGAAAAAAGTGTGTTTAGATCGAATAAATACGGTAAATATTTTTATATGCTTGACTTTTTATTTTTAACAACATGATTCATTTTTAAAACATTCACCAAAACTGCGGAAATTTTATTCATCTAAAATAAAAATAAAAATAATTATTGTTTTTGAGTAGCGACACTCATCATTTCCCATAGTAAGATAAAATTAAATCCACTTCAGAATTTTCCCCGCCTCTTTCAAAGAATGTAAGCATTATTAATAAGCTTTTAAAAAACAAACTTTTCCTCTCTAAGAACAATGTGCAAATTGGAAAGTCGAACTAAATATATAAATCTCAGTATCTAGTTTAGTCATAAAAGCGAATGATCCATAGTTCCCAAAAAAGATTTAAATAAAAGCTCAGAAATTAACCAACAAAAAATTACTTATCCCTTTTTCCGCACATCGCCCTGATTCGAACAACTTCTAAAACTGCTTCCTTATTTCCTGAACTAGTTGCTATTCATTCTTTTGTTCTCTAAATTCTACTCAACTCCACTCGCGCCGTGTCGTGAGAATCGTCTGCGAATCAGTCATTATTCTAGAGATAACGATGTTGTTATTTGTTGCCTGTCATGAACTGAAGTGGGAAAAAAATCTATTCTCTCTGATCTGACCGAAGCAGGAATTCCTGTCAGGAAATATATTCAATTTCACACAAACGATGGAATAATGTAAAAAAATAAATAAAAATAGAAAACAGGGGAAAATCTTTTGTGTTTATCGAAATATTCGGGACGGACGTTGATGGATTTTCCTGTATGACTTAAAGCGAGATTTGTTAGTTATTTTATTTAGCTTTTGTTTTCATGTTCCGATGTTAAGGATTTCTAAGCCCATAAAAATAACTAACCAATTAGGGAAAATCAAAATTTTTTGCTTTTTAAAAATATAGCTGCAAACAATGATTGTAAAATATGGTATTAATACCTTGTTAAACTCTTGTCGCTATATTTATATCATAAAAAATTGCTTTTCAAAAATATTTATAATAGTCTTAAAACAAACTATGCATGGAAGTTTTTTAAGAAATCCAAGTCTCTCCATCAAAGGGAAAATAATATAAAGTTTATTTTTTGTTTGTAATATACTTTATCAGTAGTTGTGTTGTTTTATAACAGTTGCCAACTTTAAAAAGTGTTCATCAAACTTTTTTTTAAAAAAAAACATCTGTCTATTGCGTTTTTTGTTTTAATTTTTCTTTGGGTTCTGTCTGTTAAAATAACTTTTTTATTTATATTTCACGTTTCATTATAAATAATACAACAATGCAAATGTATTTTTAAGTGTATCCGAATTTTTTTAATGTTTTCTTAAGTGGTATTTTGGATCAATGGCTGCCCAACTGTGGTTTGAGAAAAATTTGTGATAGTCGACAAAAAAATTGGAAAGCTATTTATATTTTTCTAAAAATACAGGTGCAAAAATGACGTGTAACAAAATGTATAATGAAATAGGGATTATACTTTAAAAAAAAATTTTTTTTTACCTCTCTCTCTCTATATATATATATATATATATATATATACTACTTTTAGTTAATTCCTTTTGACTTTAGCGACTTTTTAGCTACTTTTGCAGGTGTAGTTAGCGACATTTAAAAATAAGAGTTGGTATCCATGGTAAATTGGTGATATAACACTTCCAATTTGTTGATATTGCTTTGGCGGTTTGTTTTTGTTTTTCGTGATGTTCCTTTTCAGTGATATAGAAATGTAAATAGGAATTTAAATAAGTTATAATATATTTATAGAGAGAGGGTGTAGTCCGCTAAATATAAAATTATGCATCGAGTAGTCCATGAAACTCTAAAGTTTGGCGACAGCCATCTTAGATTATTGTGTGAAATCTATTACTAGAATTAAACGTGACATTCTCCAATTAGAATTTTCTATTCTTACACGAATTCGAAAATGAAATTTAAAAAAAAAAAAACTATTTGCTTACTTTCGGTTAATATTTTTTAACGTTAACCGTGTACTTTATGTTAAAAGCTATCTTTATAAACAACAATGGTATTATTGAGAACTTATACGAACTACAATGCTGCTTTCATTTAAACTTTTAGAAAAATGACGTCGCATCATCTTTGAATTAAAAGTAAAAAGTATCAATATATGAAAGAGAACCTGATTATAATCACTTTCTGCTCAGAACTTTTGATTATATTTTGCTTAATACAAGAACTTAAATTTATTAAAAAAATGTGAATTTATCGCTAGATGTTTACTTATGTTCCAGCGAGAAAAGAACAGTTGAATAGTCTTTGCTTTTAACAATTTGTTCTATCGAATTTTCTTTATTGATTCACGTGTTCTGTTGAAACAAACAACATTCTTTGTCATATGCTTTATCAAAAATGGTACGTGTTCTTATTTTCTTCCTTTTTTACAGAGAGTTGTCATAGAAAATATCCTGTAAACAAACTAGACTTTCTTCACTCTGACAAATTCAGATAAAAATTTCTACAATTGTAACTCATTAATAACGTTAATAAATTGGTATATTTCATAATGTACAGTAACTTTGCATATAACCGAACATTCAACTATTGTTTTATTAACTCTTATAGCTAATTATTTCAGAATAGCTTATTAATGAGTTGAATACTAATTTTATTTTCGGTGTGAGAGAAACAGAAACGAGTCATTTAACCCTTAAAGGGTCAATTTTTTTTGGCCCAAATGTTACAAAAAAGGCACTTTTTTATGGCATATAAATAAGCCTAATACTTAAAAGAATGCGGAAATGGAAGAATTTTATTTTAATTTTTAATTTTAATGTTTTCACTATTTTTTATTTTATAATTGTGGAACAGAAAAACCCTAATGTTTGTTTTTTATAAGTACTCGAAGAATATTTCATGTATCTTAAAAGAATTTATATCTCATACTTACAAAAATATTTCATGTTCGTATCTCTTTTCCAAACGGTTGAGAATTCTCTGTGTGTGTATGCAATGGGGACAGAAATAATATCGGATTTTTTGGATTATCTTTCCATTTTCCTTTCGTCTCAAGCACCAAATTACACATTACCTTGCTAATCCCTGTTCCTTATCGACTATATGTTCAAGGATCCAAATTCCTGCCTTTACCCCGAAGAAAATCCCGGGTGAGAAGTATTTTAGTACCATGAACAATCTGAATCTCTTGAAAACACACACACACATTAGCACTGATAATCTCACTATAAGAATTAACAAGTAATATAACAAAAATTTTAAGTCAATTCCTACTTAGATCAACAAAAAAAATTTATTTTAGTTACTTTTTATTAAATAGTTACAATTCATATAAATATGTATATACATAGAACAGAATCACAATATTAAATGGCAATTAATTTTTATTAATTATCATTAAAGTATCGTATTGTCATCTAAAACAATAATGTATATAAAATTTCAGTTCAACTGTTCATCTTTGAAGAGTGAGGGGAAAAAATATTTTAAAGTTTTGACCCAAGTCGCTAAAAATGAAGCCAACGTGGCTGTATCTGTAATTCTTTAAATAATTAATTTGTCAATAATTTTAATTAATTGTAATTAAATGACCGTATTGTTACCCAAAACAATAGTGTATAGAATTTTTCAGCTCAAATGAGCGCTTTAAAATGAAATAAAAACACATTCTCAAATTTTGACACTCCAAAATGGTCGCTAAGTCGTCAAAAATGATGCCAACGTGGCTGTATTTGTAATTCTTTGAATAATTAGTTTTCATCAATTAATGTTTATTAATTATAGTTAAATTACTGTATTGTCATCCAAAATAAGTGTGTATATAAAATTTCAGCTCTATCGAGTGCTTTAAAATGCATTGTATTAACGATTGAAAATTTGAGCAAGATAAATATAGAGAGAGAGTGAGCTAATAGAGAGAGAGAGAGTATGAATTGAAAAATATGCTCAAATCAAAGATAGAAAGAAGAAAATATCAATGCCCGTACAGAGCGTACGGGCAAACTGATTGTGGCCAGCTTTCGGAAGCCCGTACGGTGTACAGGCAAACGAGTAAAGGGGTTAAACAAACACAAAAAACTAAAAATATATAATAATGGGATTCTTTTCATTTGTTTAGCATGAATTTTAAGGTTATTTAGGCAATTAAAAACCTAAAAATGGAAGGGGAAAAAAATAAGAGTAAAATCAAAATTTAAAAAAAGAGTATATATAAAGATTATGCTAACAAAAGCAATAAAAACGCGATATTTCAAATCGCTTTTAGAATCTTATTCACGTGATTGTTTAACTAAAAGAAAAAAAAATTGTAAAACGTAAAAAAAAATATCACTGATTACAATTAAAACATAAATTACAATTTAGAAGCAAATGTTTTTAAATGCTCTGTCTGTCTCTCATTTTATATGTGTCATATTATCTCATTTTATATGTGCGTGTGTATTGAACCATGCAATCTTTATTCCAACCCTCAGAGTTCGATTTTGTATTACACTGGCTACTAATTTACTTCACCAAGTTCGATGCATGTAACCAAGGTTTCGAACACTTGTAAAGTATGTAAATAAAATTTGAACTGTTTCTATATTCTTTCAAATGTTCTGCTTTGCTATATTCGTCTTAGTTTTTTTTTTTACAACAGCGCTTCGAAACCCGAGAGGAAATTAAGAATAATCTTCGGTTCGTTCAATAACATGTTGACTATGACAACAGATAATAGATTTAAGAAAATGCGAGTTATAATCATAGTGCGGATATTCATTGAACACTAAAAAAATCATTTTGGCAGGAGGGGGCATACAATTTCCGAATTTCAGTCATCAAATTGTTGGAATTCTAAATATTATTTCAGAATCTATCATTTTGATGTCTTACTAATATTTCGAAAGAAAAAAAGAATTTTGACAACAATTCAAAACTTCTTAAGTGAATCTATGCATAACCTTTCAAGATAATTTTGCATGAAAATTTGACAGTCAGTGACAAATTATATGCATAATCATAAAGCACAGCCTAGAAAGCAGAATAAACTCTTAAGACTTTTTCGATTTCCCGCCCTGAGACAATGGATAGATTTCAATAGAACTCCTACACAATTTAGCGAATGAAACCATCCATGGCTAAGATTTCAATCCGGGTATCATTTTTATTTGTTCACTTTTGATAACCATCTCCCCAGATTCATCGAAATCCTCTTTTGCGGATTAATGGAGATTTAGAACGTGGGAAATGCTTCTATTTTTAGGCTTAAGATGATCTTTCACTGTCAAGATCGAATAAATGTCAGCCATCTTAACTTTGTTCTCCTTACGGCTGTAAGTAGAACAAAAGTTCCAGTTCGCTTGGTTCAGACGTTCTATTTTTTCCAGCACTTTTCTTTGGTTTCATGACAAAAAAAAATAATGAATTTCGTGGCCTGGACAAATTAAATCGAAAATAGCATTGAAACCGGATCTCTAAGTTACTAATTTTATCAATGAAGTTTCATAAGTTAAGGAATCAATAAGAAATAGTAGAAACACTTTAGAAAAATTAATTGAGACACGATAACCAGGTTATAAAAATAAGCTTGGTGCACTAAATGTACGATTTGTGTCATGGAGTTGCAGTATTGGCATGTATAATAATTATCGCAATCAATTTTCAAAAACGAAATTGGAGCAAGGATTTGAAAATTTTAGTTTTGATTATTCTTAATGCATTTTGCGAGTTTTGTTAAATATGCAAATGGAAATATTTTCGTAACCAATATATTGGGTCGTTTTCAATTAAATCAGAATTGTGTGAAATTCGGAGTCAAATCACACCAAATGCGTTTTCTAAAATCGAAGTTGAGTGTATTGTAAAAAATATTATGATTTTCTTAAAATTCTTTTCTATTAATTATATTCCTTATAAGAAAGGGTTAGTTTTATTTCTATCTTGAAAAAATGTTTGAATAATTTTGTTTGCCAATCCAGTATTCGGTTTAAAATCTCTTTAAACAATTAGTTACTTTAACAATTTAAAAGACTTGTACATGAAACTACGTTTGTTTTTATACATATATACAGGTATATCTTACGGCAAGGGCCACCTGGGCGCGGGCCCAAGGTCTCGGTCACAATGGAGGCCTCGCTTCGTTCTCGAAGCTTAGTAAGTTTCATGATTGGAATAATTTCAACGATCAAATGTTTTTTTTTTCCCGATTGTATTCTACGTAAAACTGGGAATTTTGAACGATATGTCAACTAGGTACATCAGATGACCATCGTCCATGTACAGGCCTAGGCTTACCATTATTACTCATTCATCCAAAAGGCGACAGTCGGTCGAGCCGGTTTATACGATTTTAAGGCATGCACATATATTTGTTTCGGTTTATTGTTTGTACGAGGATTTGATAATGTATGCAATGTACTGTCTGATTTTAAGGATCATGGGGGGGGCTACATTTGTGTAGGTGTCTAGGGTCTACTTATGCGTAGGAGCCCAGGGCATCAAGAAGTCTTAAGACGTCCTTGTATATATATATATTTACTTACATTTTTAACAGTAACAATTTTTGCTTGTTTGAAAGAACAAACATTATACGAAGCTTTTATGAAAATACTGAAAATTTTTAAACATCAATATTACATTACGTATTTATATTTATAATGTAAATAGGTATTCCTTTTGTGGTTGTACTCGTGGAATTGAAAGCTCAGTATTTTTGTCAAATCATCATTTATATTGGTAATTTTAAGAACAGAACAGAACAGAGAATTCAACAATTTCTCAGCTCAGGTTTCAAACTATCAAGAGAGATAAATCATCTATATTTCTACATCTGCATTATCAATATTTAAATCAGGATAAATATAATGGGAAAAGCATAATCAAGTTATTTTTAGTAACTATATGTGTTTTAGGGAAAAATTTCAAACTCTCAGTAAAGCACGTTTAAGTTATTCAGAAATTCTTTTAATAGGAATCGCAAGAAAACCAGTAAAAAACCCAAGGTCTAATCCTCTTAAACGAGCATTAGCGAATATATTTGTCAAAACAAAGGTTTTAATCCTTTAATGCGAGATGAATTGAGACACGTTTCGAAATAGGGTATTCGGAATTATGATTTAGAGAAAAAATATATAAGATTATAATTTTAAGTAAATATTATATTGCATACGTACTTACAATTGCTCTGAAAATCTAAAATACTTCATATAGATTGTTAGTTTAACTAGGCATTTTCTAAAATAGTAACATATTTTGGTACTTATGAACTATTGCAACTGTTTTGGCGAAATTCTAGAAATGAAGCACATGGTTGCCAATCAGCGCGTACGACACATGCGAAATTGGGGTTGCTAACTTGGCGAGTTATGTTAAATGTTGGCATTGTTGCACAGTAGTACGTAAGTACCCATATTTTAATATATTTCAATTGATATTCATGCGAAGCGAAAGGTTTAGTGTATTTACGCTCCTCTATCAGGCATATAGAACAATTAAGTCGAAAAACAATGCTTTTTTATTTGTTTCTATACAGACAGTGATTTATCTGTAAATCAATTATGTGTGTGTGCCGCATTTAAAATTGTCTGTGTGAAGGTGGGGCTCGAGTCCAATTGCCACTAAAGACCAGCCGTGTGGAGGCGTTGATGTACATCATTCCAGCTGTTTTAAAATTACGAGCTCCATAGCAAGTCGCCTTCGTGTTTTTTCTACTGCGACCGTAATTCAAACCAAAATAAAATATTATTTAAATTCAAAGCAACCTTAGCCAGGCGAGTGGAAAATTCAACAAACATTCTGATCAAAAACAATGATGACTCTACTTGATAAAGTGCAATGTATCCTCAGATGATCGTTTTGAAATTCACACAGTTCATCATTAACAGTGCATAACGTATCTCTAGATCAACGCAAATGAACCGAAATAAAAGTGGTTTCAAACAAAACCTAGTTTTCCAGACAAGCAGATTCAACTGACTGTAAAAATACTCCCTAAATAAAAAAATTTTAAAAAAAATTACTTGAAAAACACGAATAATACATAATTGCTTAAGGCATCCAATTAATAAAATATCAATTACTGTGAAAAGTATTGAAAATATCTTAAATAACATTATTGGATCTGTGAGTTAGTCTCTGTTATATATTTCATAAAATAGCTATTAAAAATGAAATAACTTAAATCATAATACAGATGGAATTGTTCATTATTAAATTAAGAAGTTTCTAAATGTAAATCATAGAATACATGCCACACCATTTGGAGATAGTAGTTTATGTCAGTGCTTCCCAAACTTTTTTTTGCCGCGGACTGATTAACATTTAATAATTTTACCACAGCCCATTGAGTAGGGGGGACATTGATTGTTTATATTTTAGATTGTTTTAATTCAAGAATTTTTATTAAAATCGTATTCAAACATACCTTCAAAATAAAACAAAGTTTCACCGAAAAATGAATATGAAGTGATTTAACATGGACTATAAAGGGATTTCCATGGAAAAGACACAGAAATCCGACAGAAATACACTACAGTAAATAAAATGGAAAAAAACTTTTTGTTCATTGTGTGGCCCGGTACTATTTGACCTACGGCCAGGATGTTGGAGACTATTGGTTTATGTCATGAAATACATACTATGTGGCAACTCGTGCAACAGATTCTTGATAATCCCTATGAAAGGGAATTTTAAGCGCATTTTCCTTTACGATGGGAAAATTAAACAGTTAAAGACGAAATAATTAATTATTTAGCTAGGCACAGAGGCAACGAAAATTTGTGTACTGATTATGTCGTGAAATACATACATGTGGCAACTCGTGCCATAAATTATTGATAATCCCTACCAAAGGAAATTGTAAGCACATTTTCCCTAACCGAAGGAAAAATTCAAAGAGTTAAGGATAAATAATCAATTATTTCGTTTAGGACTGTGGCAACGATAATTCTTATTCCGATTTATTTTTCAATTCCTACTATTAGTTCACACTCTCTCTATATTTATCTAATATATAAAATTCTCGTGCCACAGTGTTTGTAACCAAACTCCTCCGAAACGGTGCGGCCGATTCTTATGAAATTTTGTGCGTATATCAGTAGGTCTGAGAATAGGACGTAAACTATTTTCATTCCGATATTAATTAGTTAAAAAGATATTAATTAAAAACCTTAAAACGCTTAATTTCTTAACCCTGCGCGTTATTTTTCCCGCCTAGCGTAGAATGAACAGAGGGTGAAATTTTTTGGTATTCTCGACGTTATTTAAACAGCCATCCGATTTATGTTTTTTAAATCAGACAAAAAATAATTATAGAATCGGAAAGATCATTTCTTTCGCCACGAAACAGTATAATTTTTTTGCAAATAATAATATTTTCTATTTTTAAAGATTTTTTTTTTAAAAAAAGTTAAAATTGATGCGTTTTAATGAAAATTATTTCGAACTCGTTGCGTATGAATTTTTTTCGTGTTATGAAAACAATATTCTACACTAAATAACTTCAAGCCTTTTCTTTTAGAACCAGTCATTTAAAAAATAAAATGCCCCAAAACTTGTTTTTTTAAGATTTTTCGAAAAATTGTCGAAATTTGTAACTTAACATTGAAATAACTTCGTTATTTATTAAGATTATCATACGAAAACTTTTGTTTGCGATTGTAGAATAATGTTATCAAAAACTTCTGTGCGAAGATTGAAAAATTGCTTAAACATTACGGATTTTAAAAAAAATTTGTGATTTTCATAAAATAACGTTATTGCAAGAAATTATCTAACAGTATTTTTTGTACATTTTTTTATTTGAAAGTCCTTCGTTTTCGAAAATTAATGTGTGAAGTTTGAAAGCATTAACTTAAAGTTCAGCCCTAAAAAATAAAAACTTCAATAAAAAATACGCGATTTTACAGTTGCCAAGCCTTGGCGTCGAAAAATGGTTTCACGCCAAATAGCTTTCAATTGTTTCACCTGAAACTTCACATCTAAACTCAAGGGTTACACCAAAAAGTTCTGACTTAAACATGCGAAAATCAGCAAATTTGGCGAGTAAAAAAAAATGCGAGTGAAAAAGTTATTTTGCTTCAATTTTCATCATTTTCTCTTTATATAATTTTCAAAATTAAATCATTATTGATGTCAGATTAAGATGAAAGAATGTATTCAATACATTTCTGAGATTCATTTAAAATATTTATCTGTATCAAATCAGTGATTTTAAAAAATAAAAAGCCAAAAACTTTTTTGAACAAATTTTAATAAAACACTCAAAATACTTAAATCAATCGTTTAATGATTTCTTCTTTAAAAAAGATAATTGCATGAAAACTTTATTCCCATGTGTCGAACATTTAAAAAAAATCCTCACAATTTTACTTCAAGATTTAAAAATTGTCGTGAAATTTTGTAATTTGAAAAATTTCTACTTTTCTGTCTTTTTTCAACATACAACTATTTTTAAAGCCTTAATGTCTTGAGAAAATTTGTTTACAGTTATAGATTTTTAAATTTTACAGATACTTTCCTTTCTTTATATTTGTGTATTTCCTTCCTTCCTTTATTTTAGTTTTGGCTCTTTATGTCCCCCCCTTTTGTGTCCCCCCTTTATTGTGTTTTTTTTTCTTAATTATGTTTTTTTGTTGTTGTTGTTTATTATTATTGTTTTGTAATGTTGTTACCACTTACGTCTGTAAGCCTCATGTTATGCAATGTGGAGCATGAGGAGTTTTGCAAATAAATTTATTAAAAAAACTATTTTTAAAAGGCTACATTTTCGTTTCCGAGGACTTAAAAACTGCAACGAAAGAATTCGAAAGTGGGTGAGTGATTTATAAATTCGCACTGTTCATCTACTCGAGAGTTTTGGCGACGGACTTCGAATTTTAAGCCACGGTCAAGTGATGAGGACGACACCTCAGCTTTCACCCATCTCTCCTAATTACCACACCAACTTAAGAACAAATTTCGGAAAAGGGATTTTTTATGATATAGTTAAAGAAATCACTCACATCGTGCGCATACACACACACATAAGTGCTATCGTCCTAAGGGAAACAGGAAATTCCCATGGGGTGAAGTTATTTCACTCGGTAAAAGCCCGTGCAACCCCGGGGTAAGCGGAGAGGAAAGAAACAAAGAAGTAAAAGTAATTTCGAAAATAATATTGGAAGAGTTGAATTTTGTCAAGAGAATGGAAAATGTTAAACGAGAAATCCGTGATACGCACTCACATCGTATGTGTCACACCCACACAGAAAGTGCTGGCGTCGGAAATAAAGGAGGAAATTAACATGGGGATTAAGTTATACCCTCATTAAAAGCCCGTGCAACGCCGGGCCGGGTCAGGTAGTGTGTATTTATATATCTTGTCAAATTTTCAATAATTATAAAATGCACTTTAAAGCATTCAATTGAGCTGAAATTTTATATACACGATTATTTTGGATGACAATACAGTGATTTAATTATAATTAATAAATCAATTGATTAAAACTAATTATTCAAAGAATTACAACTACAGCCACGTTGGCATCATTTTTGGCGACTTAGTGACAATTTTGGTGACTTGTGTCAAACCTTGAAAGGTTTTTTTTCTCACACACATTTTAAAGCACTCATTTGAGCTGAAATTTTCTATACACTATTGTTTTGGGTAACATACGATAATTTAATTATGATTAATTAAAAGCAATTATCTGAAATTAATTATTTAAAGAATTTTAGATACAGCCAAGTTGGCTTCCTTTTTAGTGACTCTTGGGTCAAAAAAACTTTAAAAGATTTTTTTTCCCTTACGTTTCAAAGCATTCAGTTGAAATAAAATTTTTTATATACACGATTATTTTGGATGACTAAACATACTTTAATGATAATTAATAAAAATTAGTTGCCACTTA
>BMAO01016891.1:0-10383 GCA_019973975.1 Trichonephila clavata | reverse complement strand
GTTTGGTTAGAATCAGATTAGGAAATGAATTCGTTATTCGTGACATCCCCTGAGCCAAAAATCGGAAAAATGTAAAAAATAATAAGAGCAATAACTTTTAATCTAATTAGAATTTTGAAAAGCACTATATGTATCCGTGATCAGCGTGGAATTTTACATAATAATATTGAGTTTGATTAGAATTAGAGTAGGAAATGTTTTCGTCATTCGTGACATCCCCTGAGCGAAATATCGGAAAAATGTGGAAAATAATGAATACAATAACTCTGATCTAATTTGAGTTTTAAAAATCGCTACATATATTCGTGATCAGCGTTGAATTTTACATAAGAATATTGAGTTTCGTTAGAATCAAAGTAAAATTTTTTTCACTATCATTTCATCTCCCAAATCAATTATCGGAAATATGGGAAAATTAATGAATGCAATAACTTTTGATCTATTTGGAATTTTAAAAAATGGCTACATATATTCGTGATCAGCCTTTAATTTTACAAAAAAAATATTGTGTTTGATTAGAGTCAGAGTAGGAAATGTTTTCGTTATTCGTGACATCCCCTGAGCCAAATATCGGAAAAATGTGAAAAATATTGAATGCAATAATATTGATCTAATTAGAACTTAGAAAACGCTACATATATTCGTGATCATCATTGAATTTTACATACGAATATTGAGTTTCGTTAGAATCATAATAAAAAAATTTTTCGTATTCATTTCATCTCCCAAACCAAATATAGGAAAAAAGTGAAAAATAATTAATGCAATAACTTTTGATCTAATGGGAATTTTGAAAAGCGCTACATATATTCGTCAGCAGCGTTGAATTTTACATAAGAATATAGATTTTTTGTTAGAATCAGAGTAATAAATTTTATTCGGTATTCCTGAGCCAAATATCGGAAAAATGTGAATAATAATGAATGCAATAACTTTTGACCTATTTGGAATTTAAAAACCATTACATATATTCGTGATCAGCATTGAATTTTACATAAGAATATTGAGTCTCGTTAGAATCAGAATAAAAATAATTTTCGTATTCATTTCATCTCCCAAACCAAATATAGGAAAAATGTGAAAAATAATGAATGCAATAACTTTTGATCTAATTGGAATTTTGAAAAGCGCAACATATATTCGTGATCAGCGCTAAATTTTACAAAAAAAAAATTGGATTTGGTTAGAATATGAGCAGGAAATCTTTTCGGCATTCGTGACATCTCCCGAGCCAAATATGGAAAAAATGTGAAAAATTATAATTGCAATAACTTTTGATCTAATTGGAATTTTTAAAAGCGCTACATATATTCGTCATCAGCGTTGAATTTTACATAAGAATATTGAGTTTTGTTAGAATCAGAGTAGGAAATTTTTTCGGTATTCCTGAGCCAAATATCGGAAAAATGTGAAAAATAATGAATGCAATAACTTTTGATCTAATTGGAATTTTGAAAATCGCTACATATATTCGTGATCAGCGTTAAATTTTACATAAGAATATTGAGTTTGGTTAGAATCAGAGTAGGAAATGTTTTCGTTATTCGTGGCATCCCCTTAGCCAAAATTCGGAAAAATGTGACAAATAATAAATGCAATAACTTTTGACCTATTTGGAATTTTGAAAAGGACTACATATATTCGTGCTCAGCGTTGAAGTTTAAATAATAATATTGAGTTTGGTTAGAATTAGAGTAGGAAATGTTTTTGTTATTCATGACATCCCCTGAGCCAAATATCGGAAAAATGTGAAAAAAAATGAATGCAATAACTTTTGACCTTTTTGGAATTTTGAAAAGCGCTACATGTATTCGTCATCAGCGTTGAATTTTACATAAGAATATTGAGTTTTTGAATCAGAGTAAAATTTTTCGTATTCATCATTCAAAAATTGAAAAAATGTGAAAAATAATTGAATAATTTTGATTATTTGAATTTTATAAGAATATTGAATTTGGTTGAATCAGAGTAGGAAATTTTTTCTGTATTCGTGACATCTCCCATGAGTCAAATATCGGAAAAATGTTAAAAATAATGAATGCGAAAACTTTTGATCCAAATGGAATTTTAAAAAAGCGCTACATATATTCGTGGTCAGCGTTGAATTTTACATAATAATATTGAGTTTGTTTAGAATTAGAATAAGAAATGTTTTCGTAATTCGTGACATCCCCAGAGACAAATATCGGAAAAATGTGAAAAATAATAAATGCAATAACTTTTGACCTATTTGGAATTTTCAAAAGCACTACATATATTCGTGATCAGCATTCAATTTTATATAAGAATATTGAGTTTCGTTAGAATCAGAGTAAAAAATTCTTTCGTATTAATTTCATCTCCCAAACAATTATCGGAAAAATGTGAAAAATAATGAATGCAATACTTTTGATCTAATTGGAATTTTGAAAAGCGCTACATATATTCGTCATCAGCGTTGAATTTTACATCAGAATATTGAGTTTTGTTAGAATCAGAGTAGGAAATTTTTTCGGTATTCCTGAGTCAAATATCGGAAAAATGTGAAAAATAATGAATGCAATAACTTTTCATTTAATGGAATTTTGAAAATCGCTACATATATTCGTGATCAGCGTTAAATTTACATAAGAATATTGAGTTTGGTTAGAATCAGAGTAGGAAATTTTTTCGTTATTCGTGCATCCTATGAGCCAAAATTCGGAAAAATGTGACAAATAATAAATGCAATAACTTTTGACCTATTTGGAATTTTGAAAAGGACTACATATATTCGTGCTCAGAAATGAATTTTCCGTAAGAATATTGAGTTTCGTTAGAATCAGAGTAAAAAATCTTTTCGTATTCATTTCATCTCCCAAACCAAATATCGGAAAAATGTGAAAAATAATGAATGCCATAACTTTTGTTCTAATAGGAATTTTGAAAAGCGCAACATATATTCCTGATCAGCGTTGAATTTTACAAAAGAATATTGAGAACGGTGTGAATCAGATTAAGAAATTTTTTCGGTATTTCTGACTCAAATATCGGGAAAATGTGAAAAATAATGAATGTAATAACTTTTGACCTATTTGGAATTTTGAAAATCACTGCATATATTCGTGATCAGCGTTGAATTTTACATAATAATATTGAGTTTGGTTAGAATTAGAGTAGGAAATGTTTTCGTCATTCGTGACATCCCCTGAGCGAAATATCGGAAAAATGGGGAAAATAATGAATACAATAACTCTGATGTAATTTGAGTTTTGAAAATTTGCTACATATATTCGTGATCAGCGTTGAATTTTACATAAGAATATTGAGTTTCGTTAGAATCAAAGTAAAATTTTTTTCACTATCATTTCATCTCCCAAATCAAATATCGGAAATATGGGAAAATTAATGAATGCAATAACTTTTGATCGATTTGGAATTTTAAAAAATGGCTACATATATTCGTGATCAGCCTTTAATTTTACAAAAAAAATATTGTGTTTGATTAGAGTCAGAGTAGGAAATGTTTTCGTTATTCGTGACATCCCCTGAGCCAAATATCGGAAAAATGTGAAAAATATTGAATGCAATAATATTGATCTAATTAGAACTTAGAAAACGCTACATATATTCGTGATCATCATTGAATTTTACATACGAATATTGAGTTTCGTTAGAATCATAATAAAAAAATTTTTCGTATTCATTTCATCTCCCAAACCAAATATAGGAAAAAAGTGAAAAATAATTAATGCAATAACTTTTGATCTAAATGGGAATTTTGAAAAGCGCTACATATATTCGTCAGCAGCGTTGAATTTTACATAAGAATATAGATTTTTTGTTAGAATCAGAGTAGGAAATTTTATTCGGTATTCCTGAGCCAAATATCGGAAAAATGTGAATAATAATGAATGCAATAACTTTTGACCTATTTGGAATTTAAAAACCATTACATATATTCGTGATCAGCATTGAATTTTACATAAGAATATTGAGTCTCGTTAGAATCAGAATAAAAATAATTTTCGTATTCATTTCATCTCCCAAACCAAATATAGGAAAAATGTGAAAAATAATGAATGCAATAACTTTTGATCTAATTGGAATTTTTAAAGCGCTACATATATTCGTCAGCAGCGTTGAATTTTACATAAGAATATTGAGTTTTTGTTAGAATCAGAGTAGGAAATTTTATTCGGTATTCCTGAGCCAAATATCGGAAAAATGTGAAAAATAATGAATGCAATAACTGTTCATTTAATGGAATTTTGAAAATCTCTACATATATTCGTGATCAGCGTTAAATTTTACATAAGAATATTGAGTTTGGTTAGAATCAGAGTAGGAAATTTTTTCGTTATTCGTGGCATCCTATGAGCCAAAATTCGGAAAAATGTGACAAATAATAAATGCAATAACTTTTGACCTATTTGGAATTTTGAAAAGGACTACATATATTCGTGCTCAGCGTTGAAGTTTAAATAATAATATTGAGTTTGGTTAGAATTAGAGTAGGAAATGTTTTTGTTATTCATGACATCCCCTGAGCCAAATATCGGAAAAATGTGAAAAAAAATGAATGCAATAACTTTTGATCTATTTGGAATTTTGAAAATTGCTACATATATTCGTTATCAGCGTTGAATTTTGCATAAGAATATTGAATTTGGATGGAATCAGAGTAGGAAATTTTTTCTGTATTCGTGACATCTCCCATGAGTCAAATATCGGAAAAATGTTAAAAATAATGAATGCGAAAACTTTTGATCCAAATGGAATTTTAAAAAAGCGCTACATATATTCGTGATCAGCGTTGAATTTTACATAATAATATTGAGTTTGTTTAGAATTAGAATAAGAAATGTTTTCGTAATTCGTGACATCCCCAGAGACAAATATCGGAAAAATGTGAAAAATAATAAATGCAATAACTTTTGACCTATTTGGAATTTTCAAAAGCACTACATACATTCGTGATCAGCATTCAATTTTATATAAGAATATTGAGTTTCGTTAGAATCAGAGTAAAAAATTCTTTCGTATTAATTTCATCTCCAAAACAATTATCGGAAAAATGTGAAAAATAATGAATGCAATACCTTTTGATCTAATTGGAATTTTGAAAAGCGCTACATATATTCGTCATCAGCGTTGAATTTTACATCAGAATATTGAGTTTTGTTTAGAATCAGAGTAGGAAATATTTTCTGTATTCCTGAGTCAAATATCGGAAAAATGTGAAAAATAATGAATGCAATAACTTTTCATTTAATGGAATTTTGAAAATCGCTACATATATTCGTGATCAGCGTTAAATTTACATAAGAATATTGAGTTTGGTTAGAATCAGAGTAGGAAATTTTTTCGTTATTCGTGCATCCTATGAGCCAAAATTCGGAAAAATGTGATAAATAATAAATGCAATAACTTTTGACCTATTTGGAATTTTGAAAAGGACTACATATATTCGTGCTCAGAAATGAATTTTCCGTAAGAATATTGAGTTTCGTTAGAATCAGAGTAAAAAATCTTTTCGTATTCATTTCATCTCCCAAACCAAATATCGGAAAAATGTGAAAAATAATGAATGCAATAACTTCTGATATAATTGGAATTTTGAAAAGCGCTACATATATTCGTTATCAGCGTTGAATTTTAAATAATAATATTGAGTTTGGTTAGAATTAGAGTAGGAAATGTTTTTGTTATTCGTGACATCCCCTGAGCCAAATATCGGAAAAATGTGAAAAAAAATAAATGCAATAACTTTTGACCTATTTGGAATTTTGAAAAGCACTACATATATTCGTGATCAGCGTTGAATTTTACATAAGAATATTGAGTTTGGTTAGAATCAGATTAGGAAATGAATTCGTTATTCGTGACATCCCCTGAGCCAAAAATCGGAAAAATGTAAAAAATAATAAGTGCAATAACTTTTAATCTAATTAGAATTTTGAAAAGCACTACATGTATCCGTGATCAGCGTTGAATTTTACATAATAATATTGAGTTTGGTTAGAATTAGAGTAGGAAATGTTTTCGTCATTCGTGACATCCCCTGAGCGAAATATCGGAAAAATGGGGAAAATAATGAATACAATAACTCTGATGTAATTTGAGTTTTGAAAATCTGCTACATATATTCGTGATCAGCGTTGAATTTTACATAAGAATATTGAGTTTCGTTAGAATCAAAGTAAAATTTTTTTCACTATCATTTCATCTCCCAAATCAAATATCGGAAATATGGGAAAATTAATGAATGCAATAACTTTTGATCGATTTGGAATTTTAAAAAATGGCTACATATATTCGTGATCAGCCTTTAATTTTACAAACAAAATATTGTGTTTGATTAGAGTCAGAGTAGGAAATGTTTTCGTTATTCGTGACATCCCATGAGCCAAATATCGGAAAAATGTGAAAAATATTGAATGCAATAATATTGATCTAATTAGAACTTAGAAAACGCTACATATATTCGTGATCATCATTGAATTTTACATACGAATATTGAGTTTCGTTAGAATCATAATAAAAAATTTTTCGTATTCATTTCATCTCCCAAACCAAATATAGGAAAAAAGTGAAAAATAATTAAAGCAATAACTTTTGATCTAAATGGGAATTTTGAAAAGCGCTACATATATTCGTCAGCAGCGTTGAATTTTACATAAGAATATAGATTTTTGTTAGAATCAGAGTAGGAAATTTTATTCGGTACTCCTGAGCCAAATATCGGAAAAATGTGAAAAATAATGAATGCAATAACTTTTGACCTATTTGGAATTTAAAAAGCATTACATATATTCGTGATCAGCATTGAATTTTACATAAGAATATTGAGTTTCGTTAGAATCAGAATAAAAATAATTTTCGTATTCATTTCATCTCCCAAACCAAATATTGGAAAAATGTGAAAAATAATGAATGCAATAACTTTTGATCTAATTGGAATTTTTAAAAGCGCTACATATATTCGTCATCAGCGTTGAATTTTACATAAGAATATTGAGTTTTTGTTAGAATCAGAGTAGGAAATTTTATTCGGTATTCCTGAGCCAAATATCGGAAAAATGTGAAAAATAATGAATGCAATAACTTTTCATTTAATGGAATTTTGAAAATCTCTACATATATTCGTGATCAGCGTTAAATTTTACATAAGAATATTGAGTTTGGTTAGAATCAGAGTAGGAAATTTTTTCGTTATTCGTGGCATCCTATGAGCCAAAATTCGGAAAAATGTGACAAATAATAAATGCAATAACTTTTGACCTATTTGGAATTTTGAAAAGGACTACATATATTCGTGCTCAGCGTTGAAGTTTAAATAATAATATTGAGTTTGGTTAGAATTAGAGTAGGAAATGTTTTTGTTATTCATGACATCCCCTGAGCCAAATATCGGAAAAATGTGAAAAAAAATGAATGCAATAACTTTTGACCTTTTTGGAATTTTGAAAAGCGCTACATGTATTCGTCATCAGCGTTGAATTTTACATAAGAATATTGAGTTTTTGTTAGAATCAGAGTAGGAAATTTTTTCGGTATTCCTGAGCCAAATATCGGAAAAATGTGAAGAATAATGAATGCAATAACTTTTGATCTAATTGGAATTTTGAAAAGCGCTACATATATTCGTGATCAGCGTTGAATTTTACATAATAATATTGAGTTTGTTTAGAATTAGAATAAGAAATGTTTTCGTAATTCGTGACATCCCCAGAGACAAATATCGGAAAAATGTGAAAAATAATAAATGCAATAACTTTTGACCTATTTGGAATTTTGAAAAGCACTACATACATTCGTGATCAGCATTCAATTTTATATAAGAATATTGAGTTTCGTTAGAATCAGAGTAAAAAATTCTTTCGTATTAATTTCATCTCCCAAAACAATTATCGGAAAAATGTGAAAAATAATGAATGCAATACCTTTTGATCTAATTGGAATTTTGAAAAGCGCTACATATATTCGTCATCAGCGTTGAATTTTACATCAGAATATTGAGTTTTGTTTAGAATCAGAGTAGGAAATATTTTCGGTATTCCTGAGTCAAATATCGGAAAAATGTGAAAAATAATGAATGCAATAACTTTTCATTTAATGGAATTTTGAAAATCGCTACATATATTCGTGATCAGCGTTAAATTTACATAAGAATATTGAGTTTGGTTAGAATCAGAGTAGGAAATTTTTTCGTTATTCGTGGCATCCTATGAGCCAAAATTCGGAAAAATGTGATAAATAATAAATGCAATAACTTTTGACCTATTTGGAATTTTGAAAAGGACTACATATATTCGTGCTCAGAAATGAATTTTGCGTAAGAATATTGAGTTTCGTTAGAATCAGAGTAAAAAATCTTTTCGTATTCATTTCATCTCCCAAACCAAATATCGGAAAAATGTGAAAAATAATGAATGCAATAACTTCTGATATAATTGGAATTTTGAAAAGCGCTACATATATTCGTTATCAGCGTTGAATTTTAAATAATAATATTGAGTTTGGTTAGAATTAGAGTAGGAAATGTTTTTGTTATTCGTGACATCCCCTGAGCCAAATATCGGAAAAATGTGAAAAAAAATAAATGCAATAACTTTTGACCTATTTGGAATTTTGAAAAGCGCTACATATATTCGTGATCAGCGTTGAATTTTGCATAAGAATATTGAATTTGGATAGAATCAGAGTAGGAAATTTTTTCGGTATTCGTGACATCCCCTGAGTTAAATATCGGAAAAATGTTAAAAATAATGAATGCAAAATTTTTTGATCTAACTGGAGTTTTAAAAAAGCGCTACATATATTCGTGATCAGCGTTGAATTTTACATAATATTATTGAGTTTGGTTAGAATTCTTTGGTATTGTGAAAAATAATTTTAGTAACTTTTGACCTTTTTGGAATTTTGAAAAGCGCTACATATATTCGTGATCAGCGTTGAATTTTACATAATATTATTGAGTTTGGTTAGAATCAGAGTAAAAAATGTTTTGTATTCATTTCATCTCCCAAACCAAATATCGGAAAAATGTGAAAAATAATGAATCCAATAACTTTTGATCTAATTGGAATTTTGAAAAGCGCAACATATATTCGTGATCAGCGCTAAATTTTACAAAAAAATATTGGATTTGGTTATAATCAGAGTTGGAAATTATTTTGGTATTCTTGACATCTCCCGAGCCAAATATGGAAAAAAATGTGAAAAATTATAATCGCAATAACTTTTGATCTAATTGGAATTTTGAAAATCGCTACATATATTCGTGATCAGCGTTGAATTTTGCATAAGAATATTTAATTTGGATAGAATCAGAGTAGGAAATTTTTTCGGTATTCGTGACATCTCCCGAGTCAAATATCGGAGAAATGTTAGAAATAATGAATGCAAAAACTTTTGATCCAAATGGAATTTTAAAAAAGCGCTACATATATTCGTGATCAGCGTTGAATTTTACATAATATTGAGTTTGTTTAGAATTAGAGTAAGAAATGTTTTCGTAATTCGTGACATCCCCAGAGACAAATATCGGAAAAATGTGAAAAATAATAAATGCAATAACTTTTGACCTATTTGGAATTTTGAAAAGCACTACATACATTCGTGATCAGCATTCAATTTTATATAAGAATATTGAGTTTCGTTAGAATCAGAGTAAAAAATTCTTTCGTATTAATTTCATCTCCCAAAACAATTATCGGAAAAATGTGAAAAATAATGAATGCAATACCTTTTGATCTAATTGGAATTTTGAAAAGCGCTACATATATTCGTCATCAGCGTTGAATTTTACATCAGAATATTGAGTTTTGTTTAGAATCAGAGTAGGAAATATTTTCGGTATTCCTGAGTCAAATATCGGAAAAATGTGAAAAATAATCAATGCAACAACTTTTGATCTAATTAATCTTCTTTGAAAAGTGCTACATATATTCGTGATCATCATTAAGATTTACATAAGAATATTGAGTTTGGTTAGAATCAGAGTAAATTATTTTTTCGGTATGCTTTCATCTCCCAAACCAAATATCGGAAAAATGTAAAAAATAATTAATGCAATAACTTTTGATCTATTTGGAATTTTGAAAAGCCCAACATATATTCGTGATCAGCGTTGAATTTTAAATAAGAATATTGAGTTTGGTTAGTATCAGAATAAAAAAAAAATTCGGTATTCTTTTCATCTCCGAAACCAAATATCGAAAAAATGTGAAAAAATAATGAATGCAATAACATTTGATCTAATTGGAATTTTGATAAGCGTACATATATTCGTGATCAGCGTTGAATTTTACATGAGAATATTTAGTTTGGTTAGAATCAGATTAGGAAATATATTCGTATTCGTGACATTCCTTAGCCAAATATCGGAAAAATGTGAAAAATAATGAATGCAATAACTTT
>BMAO01016890.1:0-29576 GCA_019973975.1 Trichonephila clavata | reverse complement strand
AACTCATTTTGAGAAAACGACAAAATAACATTAAACTAATCTGATTACAAGAAAAACACTTACTTCTTATTAAAATGCACCAGATTTATAATTCTCTCCATCTTTAACTTCTAAAACAATATTTTTTTTCTTTTAAGGCTCTTAAAATTTTTCTATGTTTCTTTGTTTTGGAGTCTGCGTTATGAATCGATTCACGAATTCTGCATTCATCTAAATGTTTATATCCCCGTAAGGTAAACACCCCAGGATTTTCAATATTCATCTTATTAAAAACTTTGAGGCACCCATTTAATCCCTCATTGAAATGTATAACAGCATCATACGACCCAAATTTAATTGTTTTGAGCGAAACAAATACTTCTTTCGAACTTTTTGCCAGACTATTCCGTTAAAACACTCATTTGCATTTTACGTGCGTCCATGTAAGCACTTACTTAATATCTGTTTGTCGCATAGTTCTAAATATACTGGTTTAATTTTATTTAAAACATCATTGATAAACCAGCATATTTTGTGGTACATTTTGTTCCATTTGCCACCCCCCGCTGAAAATAACACCAGCTGTCTTTCCCTATTGGGCACTGACCATGCATCGGTTTCTTATCACTTGATGCACAGTGATATAACGCAGCAATTACATTTTGCTGCATGGCATTTAAGTTACCGACATTACTGCGCACAGCAATTCCGTAGTAATTTTGAAGTCGGTCGATAAAATTATCAGTTAATTTGCCTTTACCAGACAGTCCTTTAGTTTTTGTTTTTAGCTTTCTTAGACGCGAGCCCACTCTCTTTGTACATGCCAATGCACTCAAACTTTGTCACACTGTTCATTCCATAAGTGTCTTTCACACTCATGAAAGTTTTTGAATCACCATCTCCATAATATTGCATGTATTGAAGTCTGCGGTTTTTTTCTGAACGAAGAAATATTCGTGAAGCCCCCACAATTTCCATTTTTGACGAAGATCCCGTGAAGTTACACTGACATATGTGGTCGGCTTTTGACGACTCATATTCAGAGTTTCTTGCATAGTCTGAAGTCTCTTACATGTAGGACAGTAGGACGACATAATTTCTACGTCTAACACCTTACCAGTATCAACTGATATTGCAGCAACACAACCATTCATAGACATATAGCCTCTACGCTGCCATGTGCCATCCACAGATATGCCACATTTTACAAAATCAGATGAAAATTTTTCTTTTATATCCACAATTTCAGTAGCAGCTTTTTTCATGGATTCCTCAGCTACTTCCTGAACCACTTTTAAAAGCTTTGCTTCCTGATTTTTGAAAGCAGTTTTTGTCAGTCGAGGCAAATTTAATGTTGTGCATAATTTAAATGCACCAGCAAAACTCTTGCCTATCTGCCGCATACCATATACTAGCCTGGTATTTATGACTGGTGCATTTACAACTTTTTTTGATGAAGCAAATGCAAAGAAAAAGTCACAGCATTTACATTTTAGTGTAAAATGAGAGCATAATCCATACATGGAATCCTCAAAAAGCTCTACTTTTTCAGCAAAACATTTTGGCAGCAAAGTTGAGAAAATGCATCCACAATAAGCTCAAGATCAATGATTCTGTTACCAAACAGAGGACCAGGCATTTCTTCTGCAGTTGACATACTCTCATTTCCCAATTTTGAAGAACTAGCAGTGCATTCAGGAACAGGTGTTTGAATTGCTGTTATTTTCGGAAATATTTGTGTATTTATTTCCAAAAAATTGTCTCTTACGCTTTCTAGCAATACTTTTAACTATTTTCAAGCAAAAATAAAACAGAATAGAATTATTTTTTAACTTTCTACGCTGTCGATTCTTTCAGTATGAAACTCAAACATATATGTAAACAAAGTCACTAAACAACAAATTTGATGCCAGATTTCCTACATAAAAAAGGAAAAATGTATTTCCAAATACATTTATATTTATTCTCAAATATTCTATTTTAATTTCTGACAAAATATTTGTATATTAATTTTCATATTTCATGTCATATACCATGAAAGAGAAACGTAAACAAACAATTTGGGCCACTTCCGGTTAGCAGAAAGGCATTTCCGGTCAGAGAAATTCATGATCAAGTAATATTTAAAAAGCTGTAACTTGGCTTCTAATTAAGCTAGAAACAAAATTTTTACAGATTTAGAAAGATAAAAGATTGAATTTTAATATTTGATCAAAAACGAAAAATCGATACTTTGACCGAAAATTGAGTTTTAAAGGTGTTCTGTCACCTTAAGCGGGTGTCGGACCTGGCGGCCGCCAGGGGCCCCAAGCTTAATGAGTGCAAAGGCCTGCGACAAACCAACCACGCCACCTTGGAACAAGAAATGAAAAGAAAACAAAGATTCAATGAAAACCCCGCTAGAAATTTATCGAGATGTAAAAGAAATCCTGATGTAGAAAAACTTTTGAAAATATTGCTAACAATACCGATATCGAATGCATCAGGTGAATGATCCTTTTGTTTTAAAACGTGTTAAAAATAATTTAAGAAGTACTATGGGAGAAAAGAGAAATTGAATAACATGGCCATATCATACACAGAATAAAATGTTTTGGACAAAATAGGTATGGTGAAAATAATTGATGAATTTGCCAAAGAGAAATCAAACTGTATAGCAAAACTGTAAGCTCTTAAGTAAGGTTTTTAATTTTTTTTTTGTACAGTTCAGATTTTTCCTTTAGCCGATGAGTTTTATTACAGCAATACATTTTATTTTGAGAATTTAAAGAAGCGACTCCTTTCACTATTTTAGTTTTTCGACTCTTAAGCTCATGGGCCTCAAACCTTTTACCGCCAGGGGCCTCCAACTACCTTAATCCGCCTCTGGTCATATCCCCAACAATTGTCCAACGAGAAAGGTGCTGTATAGAAGCACGACTGTCAGTTAAAATCCAAATGTCCCTGAAGACAAGGTCAGAAGAAGTGTCAATAAATTGCAATCCCTTATAAATTGCAATAAGTTCAGACCTAAAAACAGAACAGTAGTTGATATTCCTAATCTGGTTGTCAAATGTACCATCAGGTGTCTCAATGTGCACGCCGCTTCCATAAATACCACCGTCGCCCATGCTGCCATCAGTATAGATTTTTAATGCCGAATGAGGGATGCCATCAATTGTCTCTAGAGCAACCTGTCTAGTAAATTCTGGTACATCAGACCTTTTACACACCCTGGTCATTAGCTCAGTCTGGAAATGTATGCGATCAGAGTTGAACTTTAAATGGGAAAAGGGCTTTAAGAAGTGATGTTCAACATTACCAGAAAACAGGGCCCATATCAACTGCCAAAGAAAAAGGGCTATGTTTCTTTAATCGCCTGATATTGAGCCAAGAATGGAGACAGGCAGAAGTTCTGTGCTGGTCATTGTAGCTAGATAACTTATTGTAATATTTTACCAGGCTGTAGCTTCATCCCATAGAAAGAGTGATAAGTGCATAACGATTTTAACTGAAAGGATTACTGAATTAAAAGAAAACTAGCTTATTTTAATGTTTATAAAAATTATTTTGTATATACGTATCTATAGCTATAGTTATATAAGAGTACATGGTTTGTAAAACTTTATCTCTTTGGATTAAATCGAAATAATATTAATTGACGCTAATTTTTTTTTCATAAGACAGGTTCCACTTCTAGAACGAGATATGCACATCCTTCATTACTGTTCCCAGTACTTAAAAAAATGCGGTTTATTTGTCTTGTTTATTGTAATTTTTTTATTTCTGAATCATCAATTATGAATTATTTTTCTGAACCATCATATTAGGTTAATATAACAGATGTATTTTTAGATGATTTCTCTCTCTCTTTCGAGAGAAATTTAGTAATATTATGTTGCAATTAAAATATATTCTTATAAGTAATGTAATGTTAATGTTGATCGAAGTATCGAACAGACATTTCTTAAAAATTCTTTCGGAATATTTATAACTTGTGAATTAGGTCAGTTATATCAATGTTTTCTTTCTTTTTTAATCAAAAGAGAGATAAATTTTGCAGAAATATTATAAATATATTTTCAAATAAGATTGCACGCGCGCGTGTGTTAATATTTAAATGTTATCGAAACTATCCCCAAATGACATTTTTTGAGGAAGCTAAAAGACAAAATTTTATTGGACTGAGAAACTTAAGGTACATTTTATTATTATAATAATCATGAAAATACTCTAAAATACGTAAACTGTATAAGAGATCGTGGGCGAATTAAAGACAAAACTGGAGAAAAAAAAATTGTACTACTGACATCCAACAACAAAGTGTATACAATCGAGAGAAAAAGCAACAGCGCGCTATCACTTAAAGAAAATTATTGCTGAACTACAATTTTTAGCCAGTCAAAATTTTGCATTCAGAGGAACCAGCACAAAGTTGAGATCATGGTAATTTTTTAAAGGTAGTTTAGATGTAGGTCAATTTTGATCCAGTTATTTCAGAACACCTTAATAATATCAGTAAATGAAAAATAACAAAACACATATTCCACACTAATTAGGGCAGAGCATTTTTAAAATGAAATAATTAATATTTTAGCCGAATCTATTCGTAATGAGATCACACGCATTGTCAAAAAAGCAAAATATTACACTATAATTCTTGACTCTACACCAGATATTAATCACACAGAACAAATAACGTTTGTAATTATATGTGTGAGCACTTGTTCGTAAGGTATATATTTTACAACTTTTCTAGTATTTTTTAGGAATATGACATAAGAAAGGATTTCAGATTTGGACACATTCTCTTATGAATCCAAAATCTCTGAAAAAATTGATTTCACTAAAATTACTGGCAAATTTGCTTCTCAGAAAAATTATTTTATAGTTAATTATTAAGTAGTCTTTGTAGCAGGGCTGATTTATATCCTTTTCATTTCATGAGATTTATACTTTAGTACTTTTTTATTACATTATATTTTTTGAGTAAATACTGTTTTGCTTTTCTAATTATAAAATGTCTATTTTTATTTCAAAGGTAATATTTTTGCTTGTTTATTATTTTGTCGCTATCATATCCTATTCGCTGACCAAAAAATAAAGTTTAGCACTTCAAATTTTATTTGCATTGTTATTAATTTTTTTACTTGTTACTCTTATTCAGATAATTTATATGGAAATAAATGTATGAGTTATAAGTATTATATAAGTAATTTAATATATCTGTATTATAATAAATAAGCAAATATGTAAGTATATAATAAGTAATTAAATATATAAGTATTAGTCAAAATGTGAAAAATTCTCTAGAGGGGCGGCACATTAGGTCTCCGCATACGGGTGGCCGGCACCCTAGGATCGGCCCTGAGCGTATGCTATTTACTGCCTACTTTTAAGTCGAGTACTGTATCTGTTCATTACGTAATATTAATAAAGATAAATATCTGTTGTTGCTCTAATATAAGATTTTTCAAGCTATTTATGCTCGACAAGATGCTCTCATTGTTTAATCAAAATTATCGAACAAGTGTTATGTTGCCAATTGAGATGGAAGGAAATGATTAAGTTATAACATATATAATTACTATATACAGTTGGACCCCGATTTACGGAGCCCTTGCTTTTTCTCTTTGTCTGATTAACATGAAGACAAACCCCCCTATTTAACAAATTATTTCAACGGCTGAACTTTTTTCAATTCCTACTATTAGCTCACTCTCCTTATTCAAAAGTTTTGAATAAAAGTTGAAATGGAGTGGAAAGAATTTGACTCGATCACCGGTGGGAAGATTACGTTTCCATCTAAAAGGGAGATATATTTATTTTTCTATAGTGTTATTTCCTATCATTTCGACAACTCTTAAAACGCAATGGAAAATAGAATAAAATTAAAGCAGGTTTGGTTTAAATAAATGGAAGGACTGTTAATGTTAAATTTAACAAAAATTTTTTAAAAAAGCAAGCATATATATATATATAGCAGTAAATAATTAAAAAGAAGACTAATAAATCCCAAGAATCTTAAGATCAGACCGGAAGAACCAAGAACATGGAACCATGACAAACCAAAAAAGAGAAATGTAGCTAGAGGGGAAAACTATTATGATTTCTCGAGCTGTCACTGGTTTAGGACAGTGAAACAGGATTAAACATATATATATATATATATATATATATATATATATATTGTAGATTTTTGATACACAAAAATGCACTTCCTACTTGTATATTATGCGAAAAAGCAGAATATTTTGAAAAGAAAGCAATTCAGAAAATCAGTTATTTATAATATTTTAATTATTAATTTCAGTATCAGTTATTGATTTACCAATTAGCCTCTAAAAATTTTTGCTTGTTAATTCTACATATTGAAAGTGTAAGCTGAAAGAGAGAACATTAAATAAATTTTTTCAGTAATTTCTTTTTATATTTTCATTAATTACGCGCGTGACATTTAAATAAGGTTAGGATTCATCACAAATAATTTATGTCAGATCATTTGAAATATTTATAAAAGAAACACATCTCCAATTTATGATTACAGGCATGTTAAAACTGTTTAAAAGTATCTATTAATACAGGGTGCGGCAAAAAAAACCTCAAAACCCCAGTTTCAAAAGGCAGTTACAAACAAAACAAGATATAGAGAAAAGTATTTTATTTGTGAACAACAAATACGATACCATTTTACATTAACTGGTTTTAAAAATTATGTCCGTTAAATGGTGACACATTGACGAAGTAATTTCCGGTGGAATGGCAGCCGCTGTCTGTGGTGATTACCTCCTTTAGTACTTGCAGGGTTGTAGGACGTTGCTTTTACACTTGAGGGTTTTTCTGCTGCCCAGGTAGAGAAAATTTTGTTTATTCACAGTGTCTGACAAGTGGAAGCGGGCAGTGGCGCCGCGAGACCTAAAATTAATGTGGGCAAGATACATTTTGCGAGGCCTTCTAGTGGCGTAAGAGGGCTTATAAAATGAAAAACCAGTTATAATTCATAAAGAAAAAAACCAAATTTTTTACTCATATTTCTTTGGAACATTAAAGAATAATAAAAAAAAGTTGTTATTAACGAATTAGCTGCGTCTACCAATAACAGAGTCCAGCTATGACAACCACAAGTTGTGAAAAATGCCCTGGGATTTATATTTAATATTCAAGTTTTAACTCCACTATTTATGCCTACCATATTTGCACCATTGTCGTATCCTTGTACACGACAGTTCTGAATATCTAAGCTATTTTTTTCTATCTGTCCCAGTAATGCATTAATCGAACATTCTTCAGTCATTTCAGTGACACCAAGAAATTCGATCAAGTTTTCTTATATACTTCCAGTTTATGTACTACAATATTTTAAAATGACTGCATTTGTTAAATTCTACTACAGTCTCTATTGTAGTCGAGTATAAAAAAATAATATTTTGCCTCTTTTATCCTACCAATAACTTCACTGGTAACTGTGTTTGACATGATTGTGATAAATTCATTTTGAATATCGTGGCTTAGATAATGGTGTACAAGTTGTTTATTATCAATGCGATTTATGTGTTCCCGTAACTTAGGATCATACTTAGATATCAATTTAAATAAGTCTATGAAGTTTCTAGATTTCTTAGTGTCTTCGTCTCTCTTGAAAGATTCTTTGTGACCTCTAAATGCCAGTTTATGATAGGCTAAGAAATTTCTAATATCAGTTAATCTCTCAAACAAATTGTACCAATGTTTTTGAGACTCAAGAATTCGCCTTTCGTGTTTTATCGGTCTAATGTTTTTCCGTTCTTTATTCTCTTCTCTAATGTTATACTTTGGAACATATAGGCCATATGTTCTTATTACCAAATAGTCTGCATAGAAAACAGAAAACTTTATTTTTAGATCTTGAATAAGTCAACCAGCCGACGTTAACATTCACCATTATTTAGTTTTCTTGAGAAATGAAAACTGGAAAAGTATTTATGATCATCATCATTAGGATAATATTCATCACTGTTATTTAACTGCCGTGTGGGACCGCTTTGAACTATATCATGACCGGTAAGCATCTATCTTGGGAAACGTACACAATCCCGAGTCAAAGCTGGAAAATTCTTGTTTCACTACGTCACTGGCATCCCTATTCACAGGCGAAGAACTAATCTCTTCCTCTCTTGATTGTGACTTATATTACTCAACGTGAACACAGAAATCTCAGCAAGATTAGCAAGCTTTTGATCCTATTTCTATTTGTGATTTTCGTCGTTCGGTATTAATAGTTGGGGTACTGGAGTAACTTCGAAATTCTACGGAGACTCGGATACGGATAAATTTTGTTGAGAAGTTGAAGGAACCGATTAATTTGATTATTTACTTCCAGTTCAGTCTAACCGAGAAATTTCATCATACCTGAACTTTAAACCTGGTTGAATACAACTCTTTCCACTTTTCTTTTTCTTTTTGCTGCACTAGATTCCCATTATCTTCCTTTATAAATTATGAAAAATGCCCAGTACCACTTGTTAGATTAGAATTAAGAATTTGGTTTCGAAACGATTAGACTTAAATTTAGAATAGAACACATCAAGAATTTTAATACAAAAGGAATTCACCAGAACAAAGAAAAGACTCACCTCTTCCAGTTTTCATTTTAATCGATATTCTACGCTCACATGGCGGTACCAATCAGATATTGTTACATTTCAGATTTCGAATAATAATTGGCTAATAATAATTGGTTCGAATTTCGAATAAAAATTGGTTTAGAATGAATGGATTACATCTTGCGCTCAGGCAGGGAAGCAGAAAATCAATAGCATAGGCATGAACGCAGAAAGTCAATCGCATAGGCATGACGGCAGAAAGTGGCGAATTGTCCTCACGTGAAGGAGTAGCCCAAAGTTTCGGTTTCGATTCTTCCAGCTCTCTAGTGGTGGATTTCTGAATCTCCACCACTATTATTTATTCTCACATCAAATACTTTTATAATTTATAATATGATAAGAAACACACATAAGCGAGACTGCGTCCGCATGCGATACCTCAATTGGCTTCCTACTGATGGGAAGTCTCGAGCTATGCCTTGTCTCTGACCGGGAACTCCCCGTGATAGCAGCCCAACTGCAGCTAATGTTGCCACACTAAATATGAACGAATGAGCCGAAACGACAAAGTTGAGAAATTTTTAATAAAAGAACATGGAAAATAATATTTTCACGAATTATTTATTCATATACTTTCATGCACCGATAAATGGAATATTTTTTTTTTAAAAAGTCGATGTATAAAATTTTTCAATATCTTATGGCGAAAGAGCTGAGAATTTTCTAATTTATTAAATATAAAAATCTTGTGGCGTGTACTTCTGGAATTTACTTGCTTTTCGTTTAATTTAGTTCGACTTTGAGGCGTGAGGCCCTATGCACCGCGAGGCCGTGGCCCACACCGTCCACGCCTTACGCCGCCTCTGGAAGCGGCCTCATCAGTCGAAATCAAAATAGCGCAAGGGGGAATGTTCTGAAGAACTTTCGGGAAAGACGTCAATGTGTCACCATTGGAGGACGCCTTTTAGCGGACATAATTTTTAAAAACAATTAATGAAAATGGCATCGTATTTGTTATTCAAATGAAATACTTTTTTCTGTATCTTGTTTCGTTTGTTTGTAATTGCCTTTTGAAACTGGGGAGGTTTTTTTTTGTCGCACCCCGTACTTGACGCAGATTTATTCAAAAGAAATAAAAATTTATAAAAAAAAGATATGATTAGCGTAATTTTTAAGTGACGCAATAATAAATAATAGAAAATGTATATCTGCAATTATTGATTTGTGATTTTTCGTAGACAAATCATTAAATAACGCGAAAGATCTCTGTTACTTATATTTACTAACAAATTATTGTCAAGTGATACGTTACACTCATGTTCAGAATTATTTTTTAATTCAATTATAGCATTAATTTAAGTAAAAAATAATTTGATTAACATCGGTATTGGCAACTCTGAAATTAAGTATAGAAGATAAATGGTTGAAGTCATATCCAATAAAACTATTCGAACATGTATTTTGCGTTTTAGCCCAAATTGCACACACAAATACAAAGAGAATATTCCCTGATGTTAATTCTATGATTAGATAAAAGAAACAAGTTGTCAGTAGAGACAAATGAAGCAATTGATGGGAGGCTGGCCAGCAATGGAGTTGGCCCCCAAATAATCAGTAATTTGTATATCCCCCTTGTTTACAGGATGTTGTTGGAATTCCTTAGCTGGGGGACCAGCACGGGGTGTCACGGGTTTTGTCAACGAGTGCGTGGGGTGAACGGACTCGTAAATTTTATTTCAAAACTGCAACTTTTGTAACTTTGCGCTTGGTAATTGACCAATGGCGCGGTTTTGACAAAGAGTGCGCGCAGGCACAAAGGGTGAAATTTGCCCTCACTTAAAAGGGCGCCGAGTGACAATTTTCGGCAGATTCTCACTCACAATAATTCTAATTTGTTTCCCAAATTTTAGGACAAACTGTAGTTTAATTGTCCGGTGGACAATGCCAGCCCCCATCACCTCGCCTCCGTTTCAGATAAGTGAAATTCTTTATGTTTGTTCATAGTTCTCTTATTCTTCAATTTTAATAGTGCTGAATTTAAATGCCAAATTTCGTAATGTATTTTAGTTGTAATAAACTAATTTATTTTAATTTTAATCCGAGTAATTTCATTAGTTTTGCGTTGTCTCAATAATTCATTTAGAGTACTAGCCACTATGTTGATGCGGACTAAGTTAAATAAGTGAACCTGGGTAGGTTTTAAGATGTTAGTTTAAAGTAAAATTAGTCAGCGCCGCATCACAATTTTTGATTTGCTAGTATAGTTATAAAATGACTTGATATCAATTTCATAATTATGCAAAAGGAGATATTAAAGTAAGATTAACTTTAAAACAAGAGCAGAGACGTCTTAAGACATGGGCCAACTAGGCCCGGACCTCGGTTTGCTCTCGAATCTGTCTTAATAAGATCATGATCCGGAAAATTGTAATGGGCAAATATTATTCCCGTACACATTTTTTGAAAAACGGGGAAATTCAAACTGCATGTCAACTGGCAAAAGTGACAAGATTGTATTACTATGTAATGACCGTCGTTCAAGTCAAGGCCTTTTGGTTTAATACCATGAACAATTATTCGACTTATTTATTTCGAAATGTTGAAATTTGTGAGTCGTGCACAGTTATTTGCCTAAAGCTACCGTTTGAACGAGTATTTAACAATAGATATATACTGTCTTCCTTTAAAGATCTCAGGTAGGGCCTAATTTTACATAGGGGCCTAGGGCCTCAAAAAATCTTAAGGCGTCCTTGAACAAGAGTGGACTAACGGAGAATATTAGCCCCCCCCCCTCCCCAGCAATCTTAGAAGATAAGAATCTTAGACATAAGGCATAAACAGTTTTAAAGAAAATTTATTTATTTAGTCTATAAAAGTAATGAATAAAAGGTTAAATAACTAATACTCCCACCAACAAAGATGCAAATTTTAAGTGTCATTTATGTAAGTGTAATGTGTCTGAATTATGTAATTAGAGAAAAATACATGTACATGTCACTTTTCTTACAGCATTTGTTCCCGAATCTCAGCAATTTTCTTCAACATTCAGTGAAATTTAAAAGCTAACAGTTAAAATGAATAACTATCAAAATTTTGATAGCAGAATGAGGTAGTGAATCAGAGGGAGACTATAGAGGTGGAACAGTTCCAAGAGCAGTTTGCTAAATCTTAATGCAAAGCCCACACAGTGTTCTGTGCTTATGAGTTTGAAGAGACTGAACATTTATAGAGAAGGGCATCGGCTATGCCCCAAGAAACCAATGAAGATCTATATTTGCACATTACAAGATGTAAAAATATGTCTCAAACTTCAGACAAAAGACATCTGTTTAACACGCTTTTATAAGTTTCACTTGCATGTAACGGAATCTTAGAACTCGATTTTCACCCACTTTAAAAGATCGGATTAATTCGAAATTTTGCACACTTGTCAAGGACCGATGACAATACAATAATTTCATAATTTTGTTCCATTGTTCTTATCAGGATCGTCAGGAATAACAATAATCAGATTTGGCGACAATTCCATATACCACTTCCAGATTTGGCGATTAATTCCATATTCCATTTCCAGATTCGGCGACTAATTCCAGTTTTAGCGACTAGATGAATAAGGTGTAACCCAAAGGCGAGTGTTTTTAATTTAAAGCTAATTATATGCGAGTGTAAAATACACACTTGTGGTTAATATAAATAAAACAAAAAAAAGTGTTCTTCAAGTGAGAAAGTGGAGGGTGAGTTAGCAATTTATAACCATAATAGAAACATTTTTCTGAAAATGAAAATAAAAAAAAGCATGTGAAAAAAAATAATTTACGTTCTGACTGCTAAATATTTTTTATTTTTATAATCAATACGTTTAGAAGTGATGATACAAATTAACATTATAACAATACGTTTAAAAGGATGTTCTTATTAACTCGCTTTCTTGAATGTCTGTCCGGGTGGAATTTTGTAATTCATTTTAAACTGACTTCCAGAGGAGCTAGAGACTTGAAATTTGGACCATAGCTCAGAAGAGGATGACAATGCATGAAAATGTGAAAAAAGAAAAAAAAAGAAAAGAGGAGGAATTTTATACTTTTTAGTCCGTTATAAAAGCAAGTTACATTAAAATTTTTTTTTAATTCTAATTTTTTCTACTTAACACACTTTTAATTGTTTGACCTGTTCTATGGAGACGGAATCTACTATAACGATACGGGACTCATCCGAGGCCTCGTAAACGGAGCGAATAAATACACTTCAGGTCCGTTAATTAATATCCATTGGATATCCACGTAATTCCGGCTCGAAATATCAAACTCAAGGATAAATTCAAAAATGAAAGTTTAAAATCTAAAAAACACGCCTTTATTGTAGATCGAACTAAAAAATTAAAAATAAATTATAGTTTAAAAAAAAACTAAAAAAAAAACGCTTTTATACTGAATCGAACTAAAAAGTAAAAAAATAATTCTTAATATAAGAATAAAATGATGAACGAGAAAATTAATGTCATTGTGGTAAAAGCGTGGGGTGCTTTGTACTACATTTTTACACTCACTCAGCATTTCAGAATAGAAGTTAGAAACTATAACAATTGATATTATTTAAAACACCCCACGTTTTTACCCCAATGACATTAATTTTCTCGTTCATCATTTTATTTTTATATTAAGAATTATTTTTTTACTTTTTAGTTCGATTCAGTATAAAAGCGTGTTTTTTAGTTGTTTTTTTTTTAAACTATAATTTATTAAGAGTACTTTTTTCAGAAAACCGTGACTTTAATTCGCATTCCAACCACTACAAAGAATATTAACAATTTTGTAAGGATTAGTGACAGACTAATCCATTCACTGATGAGTCTATATTAAGCTTCACCACTACGGATTGAAATTACCGGGATACGGAATACCGGTATTTGAGCCATTTGTACAGTTTCGAAATACCGGTATTCACAAGTTTAAATACCAGTTTTTCGGTATTTATTAGAAATTTTTAAAATTGTTTCTTATATATTCAGGGATCGCCAACATAGCAAAATATTATGTCTTTGTGTTTATATTAATTATTGCACCATGATTAAAATCTATATATATCAAGGAGAAAAGCGACTCACTCACTGACTGACTGACTAATCATGATATCTCCGGAACTATTCAACCTACAGGTTTGAAATTTGGTAGACATGTTCCTTTCATGGAGTAGAGATCCGCTAAGAACGGATTTTTTTTGCGAAAATCGAGCCATTGTTTCCATTTTTAAACTACTCGACGTACAATCTTGAAATTGGGCAAGTATATTCCTTTCATAGAGTAGAGATTCACTACAAAATGAGTTTGGTGAAAATCGACCCGCAAGTGGCGTTGCGGCTGCTTAGGGGGGGGGGGTGTTATAGATAATAATTTCCATTTTTAAACTATTAGACGCACAGTCTAAATTTGATAAATAGATTCTTTTCATAGAGTAGAGATCAGCTACAAGATGGGTTTGGGGGGGAAAACCCAAGTGGTGTTGTGGGGGATTAAGGGGCATAATAGGTAAATATTTTCGTTTTTAAACTACTTGACCTAACTGCTTGAAAATTGGTAAGCATGTGTTCAAATTTATAAATATTTCAAAATCATGATTCGTATGTTCTTTTACAACTCGTACAAATAGATAAATAAAAGCTCTTACCTGTCAGAAAGAAGAGGCGATTCAAATAACGAAACAACTGAGAGGAACACGTAACAGCGTTTATTTACAAGCAAAGAAGAGTAGGACTGAACTAAAGTGTACATTTGTAAAACAAGCGATTGCAGCGCCGCTGCACAAATATTTCAACTCACTCTACGGTAAGTTTCAACACACTCCCCCCCCCCGAATGACCACGGGGTTCATTCTAAAGCTGCTAATAATTTCAAAAATTCAAAGAAATCATTAAACATACATTTCAAGTAATTAAATTCAAATAAAATACAAATTCAAACAAATACATAACTTCAAAGCAAATACTAACTTTAAAGAAAATACTAAATTCAAAGCAAATACCAAATTTAAATCAAGTACCAAATTCAAATTAAATACCAAATTCAGAGCAAATTCTAAATTTGAAGCAAATACACACAACACACACACACATAACAAAGAAATCATTCATTAATTTCAAGGTTATATAATAATTGTACAGGTCTTTGTTTCCAAAAATGTCTAGGAAATTTTTCATCATTAATTAGTACAACATCATCAATTTTAAACTCTTTAATTTCACCTGTAGGTTTAACACAATGAGCAGATTTTAACATGAAAATATATTCTTTTGACCATTTCGTCCAAAACATATTTCGCAATCTTTCGCGATAATTAAACCTTTTAATTAAAATTTTCTTGTTTGTTAAGTTAGAATCAAAATATTAAGTCTGGCAGATGGTAAACTATTCACTCTACGTCCTAAAATCATATGAGATGGAGTAAGAGGTTCAGGTTCATTTAAATCAGCAAAAATATTTGTAAGAGGGCGAGAGTTGACCACCCCTTCAATTTCTATTAAAAGAGTCTCCAACTCATCGCGAGATAAAGTTGTTTTTCCCACAGCCTTTTGTAAAGCAAGCTTTACTGTTCGAATGAGTCTTTCGTAGAAGCCACCCCACCAAGCAGCTCTCTCGACGATAAACTTCCAGAGGATTTTGTGGGAGGCGTAGAAAGCCTTCACTGCAGGATCACTGATAACTTTCCACAAGTTTTTCAGTTCAAGTTCGGATCTTTTAAAAGTTTTTGCGTTGTCAGTCAGAATTTTTGAGCACAGTCCACGACGACTAATAAATCGTCAAAGCACCAAGAGAAATGTTTCAGCTGTAAGATTGTTCACAAGTTCTAAATGAAGAGCTCTCGTAACACCACACGTAAATAAAACCATATAGTGTTTATTCTGGTCTTATATGTAGAGAGGGCCTCCAAAATCTATTCCCACAACAGAAAATGGAGCTGATTGCTCAACACGAACAGCTGGTAACGGTGTGGTAACTTGAACACCTGAAGTCGAGTTGAATCTTTTACACAGCACACATTTTTTAAAAATGTTTTTCACAGTCTGCCTCCCTTTAATGAGCCAGAATCGCTCTCTAATTTCTAGAAGAGTTTCGCTAATTCTTCCGTGAAAAACTTTGTTGTGTGAGTCTCGCACTATTAAATTTACGAAGTAATGCTTGGTCGGTAATAAGATAGGGTGTTTTTGTAAATATGTGAATTTAGATTTCTGAAGTCTTCCACCGACACGTATCAGTTCATCTGCGTCCAGGAAAGGATTAAATTCTAAATATGCTGAAGTTTTAAATAGTGATCTACTTTTAAGTAAACAATTAACTTCTTCGGCGAAAGCATCTTTCTGAACAAATCTAATCCAAAATGTTTCGGCACCATCGATTTCTTCCGCCGTTAATTCGTTGCATCGCTTATTTAATCTATTTCGAATGTTATACACAAAACGAAGCACCCAACCAGTAACACGCAAAAGTTTCTGCAGGCTGCTATATTTAGTTAAATTTAATTATGGCAGTTGTGTTTAATTCACTTTCACATGCGAATGTAAACACTTGTTCTCCATATTCAACCGACACATGGAGAATGTGTCGGTTGAAGAAAAGTCACAATTCAAATTTTTCGGCCAGTTGTTTTCTTTCGTGCGAAGCCACTGAGAACCATGCATTCAAATTTGGCTGTTTATAATCGTCTCGAGATTCGCTCCACGGGAAACATAATCCGCTGGATTCTCTTTCCCATTGCAGTGATGCCAATCAGATGGATCGAAATTTGATTGGATTTCTATTACCCTATTCGAAACAAATTGTTTATATTTTGAGGCTTTTCCCTTAATCCAATGGAGAGTAATAGAAGAATCACTCCAAAGGAAAATTTTCGAAACAGGAAATTTAAAATTGGTTTTTAAATATTTCAAAAGTCTCGAGGCTAAAACTGCTTCCAAAAGTTCCAATCGCGGAGGGTTAATTTTTTGAGAGAAGAAACTCGACTTTTAGCTGTTATAAATATCGTTAAAATCTCGTCATTATCAGTTACATAGCAAAAATATGCCACCGCTCCAAATGCTCTGGGACATGCATCACAAAATATGTGTAATTGCAAATCTTTTCCCTGTGATCTAAAGGATATGGAAAATACTTTCTTTCGAATGCCAAGTCTTTTAGAAGACAAACCTGAGCGCACCAAGTTTACCATTTTTTCCTTTATTCGGTGGGTAATTCCTCGTCCCATCCGAGACCGTATTCCCAAATTTCTTGCATTAAGCATTTTATTATTAAAACAAATGGGGAAACAAAACCTATCGGATCAAAGATTTTTGCCGCTGTTTGCAGAACACAGCGTTTAGAATTATTTAAATTTTTAATTAAACCGAGCAACGGTTGAACATCTAATTTAAATGTATCGTTATCCAAATTCCAGATAATTCCTAAAACCTTTAATGGACTCTCACCCGATTCCCCTACGTCACCTATACCGCTTTCATTCCATAATTTTCTTAATTCTTGCGAATTAGCTTTAAATTTTCGTAAATTCATATTCGCATCTTTAAGAATTTCTATCGCGATTTTAGAAAGATCAAAAGCCTTACTAACGGATTCTGATGAACCTGCGAACAAGTCGTCAACATACAAGGAAGTGTTCAGCATTTCAAAAGTTTCTCTATATTTTTTCTAATATTTTCAAATATGGTATTTTATTGTCGCAGCAAGTACAAAAGGACTCGAGATCACTCCAAACGGTACACGAGTAATTCTCATAATTTTGTAAGACTTGATATCTCCTTCATTCGGACACCAAAATTTTTTTAAATAGTCGCGATTTTCCTCAGTTATTCCTATCGTCAAAAATGCTCCCTGAATATCACTACAAAACGCATGTTCATATTCGCGAAATATCAAAATTACATCTATTATACGGGGATTCAAAGCTGGACCCGCATAAAGACACTCATTCAATGATTTACAATCTCAACCCTTCGAAGATGCATCAAACACCATGCGGATCTTCGTTGTCTTCTTATCAGTCCGAATCATGGATGAATGGGGCATATAATAAGAATTAGTTTCGAATTGGGATGGACATTCCTCAACGATATTTTCCTTAATTTGATTTTTAACAATATTTATGTATTCATTATAAAGCCAATTATTCTCTTTCATTTTTAGATTTAAATCATCAATCCTGCGCTTTGCAATTGCCCAATTATTGTTTAAATTGCTTGGCTTATCTTCCCAAAATAATTTTGTCTCATACATTCCGTTATTAAATTTTAAATTATTCTCAAAATTCGAAATAAAGTAGCTGTCGCTATCTAACATATTCTTTTCTGTATCACTAATTCCCATCGATTCTAAGTTCCAAAATCGGGTCAAATTTTCATTTAATTGGGAACAACATTCTATTTTAAATACCGAAGCATTTTGCTTATAATTTACATCTATGGTGGATATTCTACCCTGGATTATTGTCCCGAAAATGGTATCTATCGTAAATAATGTTTTAGTTAATTTTTCTTTTTTCCCCGAATGAATCTGCCAAAAATATTGCGCGCCTATCAACAATGAAATTTCGTTTCCATTCCATTCGTTTATGTTGGACATATGAATATTTTTACTGCTGAGCGTTTGTTTTATTTTATTTGAAGACATTCTAAATGTGGTGTCACAGAAATGAGATCGGTTAATAGAGCGTCAATGGTGATCTTGTTTTCGGGGTCACTAGGATTGCAAAGGGTGATTTGTACGACTTCGTATTTCTTTTGAATAGGTGTTCTCGAACCGAATGTAAATACTAATAAATTTTCTTCGCGAATTACGGGAAGTTTCATTTCAGAGGCTACCGTTTTTTTTTTTTTTTAAAAAAAACATCGCTGCGAAGCGTTATTTAACAAAAGATTTATCTCTTTTTCCCCGGATTTATTTACCAATAAAGCTCTACAGATTTCTAACAGGACCTCGTCTTCAAATATATTTTGATGTATTTATGAGTATATTAAATGAAATTTTAATACACTCATAAATTTTTGTTCCTCAGAACCCCTAAGATCTGTGTCCTACGCTTTTGCTGTATTGGGGGAAAAGGAGGTATCACCAGGGCCGCCGCGTGGGTATTATGCGCCCTTGTTCAAGTTGAAATTCGGCGCCCCTTTATGGGGTTCTGTTGCACTCTTATAAAGTGCTACAAATTATATGTGAAATACTCTTTTATAGTATTCGAAACTTGACTTTCGAACTGAAAAGCTTTAAAATTATAATAATAAAACACGTTTGTCTTATTGTTTTTTTTTATTATTATTTCATAAATTTTAAAAACAAAACAAAGCAAAAATGATATAACATTTTTTAAGTAAAATATAAAAATTAGAAAATATATTCAAATATTGATTCTCCTAGCTTTAGCAGCTACAAATGCTCATATCAATTCCTTTATATTTAATTTATCCAAAATTTCGCTCTCTATGGATATAAATGATAAGCCGATAATTTCTCCTGCGCTATAGTAGATCGCATGTAATTTTTTTTATAATTTTAAGTTTTGAAAAACTTCGTTCTCCAGTAGCCACCGAAACTGGCAGGGTTAAAGAAATCCGTAAAGCTATTGCAATATTAGGAAATGTATCGATAAGATTGTTTCATAATTATAATTTAAAACATCAATAGGTGACATATCCTCTTTGGTAAAACATCAGAAAGATTTTATTTCTTCAAACAAATTTAATCCATCTATGTCCTTTTCATTAATATTTTTGGTATCCGTTAATTTTCGTTCTAATTCTTCGCAATGTTTTAAAATTTCATTGTCACTCCAGTTTTTTAAATTAGGTATATAGTGTACTTAGGTATATGGTTACTACCTTGAAGTAATTGCAATGTTCTTTTAATTGACTGAATGTTTCTGAAATTGAAGAAATAGCAGTGTCTAATATTATATTGTAAAATTCAACCTTAAACTTTTGTCTTGGATTGTCTATTGGTTCGTCGGTTTGTTCATCTTGAAATAGTTTCTTTTTAAACCTGTTCAGACTTTGTGGAAAATCAGTATCCACACCCAAATCATCAGCAATGATACTTGCATTGGCAATTGCATGTTCATACGCTTCATCTGTTCTACGATTATTTAGTTCTGATATAAGATTTTGTAAATTGTCAGTCACGATTTGTAAATCGCATTTAGAATTTTGCATTATTTGATATACAACATTTACTCAATTTAAAATATCGTGCCATATGTTAATGGAACAAATGGATTTAAACGAGGAAACCTTCTGAATCAAATTTTTTGCTTGGGTTCTTGATTCCATGTCTCTTGTTTGATCTTCTTGAATATTTATTAACGCTTTCAAAATTCCCTTCAAATCATTTTTCAACGGTCTTAAAACTTGAATTCTACTTTCCCATCTGGTGTTGGAGAGGGGCTTTAAAGTCAGATTTTCAACATACTGTTGCAAAATAGACCAACGTTTAACGGATGAAGAAAAATAGTTGTAAAGCTCCTGCACTACTCCGAAGAAATTAACTGTTTCGAAGGAAATTTTAACTGCATCATTTACAACTAAATTAAGAGAATGGGCAGAGCAGGGAATATAGAGTGCACTCGAATTATTTTCAATATTTTTTGTTGCAATCCTTTATGCTTTCCTCCTATATATTAGCACCATTATCGTAAGAATGGCCTCGTAAATCTGATAAATTTAGTTCTAACGATTTTAAATGTCCATTTATGAATTCATACAGACCCTGTCGAGTAGTGTCGTCGACAGATTGAAATCCTAAAAAATGTTCTTCAATTTGGGCTTTATTGATTTCCTCGTTCTTGTAAACAAATCGAATTACAACAGTCAACTGTTCGGTATGACTGATATCAGGTGTAGTATCCAGAATTAATGGGTAAAATTTTGACAATTTAAGCATATGTGTAAAAAATGCTTTTTAATTCCTTCTGAAATAATGCTTATAAAAATATTTGTTTTTCCTCTCTTATTCTATGTAACAGGTACTAAATTTTAACTTTTATCTAATAAATGTTTAAAATTAACATGTATTTTTTAGTTTTTCCCACAACACTTCACTACAGATAGAAAAGTAAATGTGTTTTTAAAATAGCAGCGAGCTACCACAGTATACCAACTGTCCAAAACACATTTGAAGTTCATGAATTTGCAAAAATTCAATATTAAATAAGCAAGGGCCCAGATCGAAAAACATGACAAGTTCTAATCTATGGCGCTGACGCGCACTCTTTTTTATTTCTAACTCAATACAAATACCCATTCTAAATTAAAATGTACAAAATACACTCATGTCCATAAATTAAGGATAATTCAGAATCACACAGAAATTGAACTCTAAAATAAAAATTTTACATGTAGAATTATCACACACATCTTGAAGAAGAATATGCAAATTACAGGAAACCATCAGATGGCGTGGATAGTACGTCACAATGACGAGAGTGTAAGAGAGGGGTATATAAGGAATGGTGGCAAAAAAGTAAAATTGTTCACAAGCGCTTTAAAAGCCTTTCAGTGCAATGACCGCATAGTTATGGCACAAAGGAAGCATTTGGATGATTTTTTACGTGGTAGAATTATCGGAAGACTGGAATGTGGACGTACCCAGCTGGAAGGATCCGAGGAACTTGGAATCACCCAGAGTGTCATCTCCAAACTTTGGCAACGATTCCAAGATGATGGTAAGGTGAGTAGATGTTACAGCACAGATCGCCCCCGAGTTACAACGCCGAATGAGGACCGGTATTTGGCAGTTACTGCCAAAAGAAACAGACGGAGCACAGCATCAGACCTATCTTGTCAGCTCTCTTCAGCTACCGGTACGACAGTTTCAAGGCAGCCCGTGTACAGACGCTTAGGGCACATTGGTCTATATGCTCGTAGGCCGGTCAGATGTGTTCCCCTTACCGCAACTCACTGTCGCCTGCGATTAACCTGGAGTAGAGAGCATGCATTGTGGACACCGCAACAGTGGTCTTGTGTGATGTTTTCCGACGAGTCCAGGTTTAGTTTGCAGTCTGATTCTCGCCGGACTTTCACATGGAGAGCGCCAGGTACCCGTTACCTCCAAGAGAATACCATTGAACGACACCGTTACGGTGGTGCAGGATGGCTCGTTTGGGAAGAAATAATTCTTGGTTCCAGAACTGACCTGCATGTTCAGAGTTTAACGATGACAGGCCACATCTATCGGGATGTCATTCTGGATCAACATGTACGTTTGTTTCGGGGCACCATGGGTGCTGAATTTCTGTTTATGGATGACAACGCCCGTCCTCACCGGGCAAACATTGTAGACGAATGCCTTCAATCGGAGGATATCACCTGTATGGATTGGCCAGCATACTCACCGGACTTGATTCCAATAGAGCATGTGTGGGATATGCTTGGCCGACGAATTGCAGCCCGTCAACCCCTTCCCACCGGTCTACCGGAACTTCGGAGGACATTGCTTGATGAGTGGTGTAATATTTCCCAAGATCAGATTGATAATTTAATACTCAGCATGCGTAGGCGTTGTAAGGCCTGTATTGCATGGTCCGGGAGACATACTCCGTATTAACCATCATACTAATCATGTTATACTGTTTTTTGTAAATAGGTTCTTTTTTGAAATTTGCTCCAGGGAGTAAAAATCGCAATTTTTATTAATTATGTCAAACATATAGCATCTTTTTTGCTCTTTACCTTTTGTTTAATAAATAGACTTTACAAATAAGTCAAATTTGTTTTGCTTCTGTCTCTTTCTTTGCCTGAACTTCATTATCCTTAATTTATGGACATGAGTGTATATATTGTGTTACAGGTACTCAATTACTCTCTTCTATAAATTTGAAAATTTCCTACCTGTAAATTAATGTTTACATAGAAATTTTTAATAATTACAAAACAATCTAATTTTACTGTGAATATTCAAAAAAAATTTTTTTTTCTGATTGCAATTCATTAAAATTCCCTTCAATTTGATTGTTAGAGGAATATTTAAAACTTTAATTTTACAATTTCTTTGTCATTTGGCTGTAATGTTTGTAGGTTTATGCATAAAAAGTTTACACATTTAATGAAAATGTGTGCAATAATGCTTATGTAAGAATATTTTTTTTATCTGTGTATGTTTGAAAAGTTACATCGTATACATACCTTACAAAAGATAGTATCATTTTTTAAGAACTGTTATATTCAACTTTTTTTTTAAAAAAAATAATATTGTGCAGATATAATGCTTGACATGAATTTTTTTTCGTTAAAGTTAATGTACATTATGTACTGTTCCATAACATGTTTAATAATGTACATTAACAATTTTTTGTAATTTGTTCACATTTTGTTTTATATTGGCTTATATTTAAGATATTAAGATTGTACAATGTTCGAAGAAATGTTGTATATTAGTTTTTTTTTTCCAATGATACTCTACAGCTATGAAAAAGTAAGATATCGTGTACATAAAATAAAAAATTCTCAAATTGCAAAAAAAAAAAAAAAAAACTTTTTGTTTTCTTCTTTTTGTAATCTGAAGTAAATTTCAAATGCTTTACCTACAGTAATATATTTTTTCAAAAAGTAAGAATAATTTTAACACAAATCTGTGTATTTCAGTAACCAAATGTTCAGTGAATAATCTGGTTACGATAAATTTGAATTTTTAAATCTTCGTATGATACAAGACGTAAACAGTATTATATTCAGAATATGATGAATTGTGCGAATATAAATCACATCACAAACATTGTACAAAAAGGTAAATAAAATTTTCAACAAAGAATAATTCTACAAAATTAAGGCAAAAAATTTCATATTAACCAGCCTTTCTATCATTTACACATGTTGTAAACATTAATTTACAAACAACTTTTGTTTCCTTGTTTATTATGAAAGCAAATCTTTCTGTTTCTGAAAGCTAGTTTTTCTGTAGTATCGTTTGAATCAAGAATATTTTACTGCATTTATTTTTATTATTTTTTATAAAGAAAAATTCAGAGAATTTATAAAGTAAAGTGAATTCTAGACAGGGGATTGGTATACTTTCAAGAAAGAACCAATTGTTAGTGAAACAAGATATTGAAAGTATCAGACATCAGTATCAGCTACTTGATATGAGCTTCCAGGGAAAAGGTCCCCCATCCCAGCAACAGTTGTGTTAAGACTGTGATGCTCCAATTAATATTTTTTATATTATTTAAATCAAGTTTTACACACAGGTATTAACATTTTCCATTCCCTCAAAAATGAAGAAATATTATAGATATTTATATTTATATAGCCCAATGCAAATGCGATCAGTGCCAAAATATCAATGCTAGGAATTAAACTTTGAAGTTTCGGAAAAAAAACTTCAATATCAGTACTACCTTAAGTACTACTTTTTGGAATTTCATGTTTACACTAATAGTTAAACTTTATAAAACTGTTCATGCATAGCAAAGTGTGTTTTTGGAAGATGTATTCAAGCAAAGAAAACAAGCATATTAATCAACATAAAAATACTGCAAAAGTCCATTAAAATTTATATATAAATATAGACGAAAATCTTAAAATTAACTGATGTAACACGAAAAATTTACAAAATAAATTTTTTTTTAAAAATTAGATTTCAATAAGATGGACATTATTTTCACTGCCTCCTTTTTAAAGGAAAGCAAATTATAAATGTATGTTTTGATTTTATTTTAATATGATAAAAATGTTTGTACATTTTTTTAAGTCTCAAGGGAAATTACAAAATAAATCAAAAGTAAAGTCATAATTACCGTTTGCAGTTTTAAAGGAATGAAGTAAAATTGAAGAAATTACTGATTTAAAAAATTGCGTCAACTCTCTCTGTCTCTCTCTGAAAAAAAAGTGATTTCCTGAAGGCAGTGTGGCGTAGCTAGATATTTAAAGGCCCTGGTGCAAAAAAAATAAGGGCTCTATCTTGGTTGAATTCTATTAAGTATATAAAAAAGTAAATATATGGGAATATTTTAAATATATACAAAGCTACAAGTTTTACTTACTGTCTTTTATTTCTTGGCGTTGTTTGCTCTTACGCACCCCACTTGGTTTCTTTCTCTTTTTTGTAAATCTATATAATTTTAGTTTTATAATTTATCTAATACGATTTGTATGTGCTCGAGTATTTACTGACGTTAAAAGGAAGCAGAAACGTAATGCTACGCTATAAAACGGTTGGAGAATCCCTAGCTATTAATTTATTCGGGAGGATCGAACTCACATCCAACAGAGGGCTTAGAGCTACAAAATGGTCCACCGAGATAGACAGGAAATGATACAAAAATATGCATGAACAAGAAAATTTACTACAATATTATTTTAATTATTTCAAAAAAACATATCTGCAAAAGAGCAGAGGAGGAGGGACAAAATTACACAGTAAAATTACATTATCATACGAGATGATTGCGAAATATTGAAACAGGAAACTAGTTTATTATGAATCATATTGTTATTAAAAATAGAATGTAACTAAAAAGGAATTGCTTCTTGTCTAGGTTTCTTAAGATATAATAATAAGTATGGTAAGATTTTTCATGGAACTTGAAATTTATTTTCAAATAACAGTCTACAAAAAAAAAGAAAAATGAAAATATTGAAAATCACAAAAACTTTTCAATAAGTAAAGTTCGGAACACTGAACAAACAACGAAAAGAATTTAGGTGAGATCCCTGCAAATTCGAAATTACTTTAACTGAATTGCGACGATTACAGAAATATGTGCAACCTTTTATATTTATATCTTAAATTTGGAAGAAATCGCAATTTCGGCTGCCCTTGTGTATAGATATCCTGCTTAGAATCTAAAGGAATTCATGATACCAAAAAGAGTGTTGTAGATCGCGAAGAAGTAGTGCTTCTCAATCTTTCAATATTTGCGACCCAATTTTAAGTCATAATTTTCATCCGCCCCACTTCTTACAATAACAATGTACTGAATGCAGTTATAATGTGCTTTGATGGTAAAACTACGATGCAATGCGGCTTTAATTATAAATTAGATAAATATTAAGTTTTACATGTAACAAGCCCAAGAGAGTCACTAGAAATTACTGAACTTGTTTTTAATTGAATATTGATAAATCAATTATCAAATACTTTGTGCAGTACTGATACATTTATAAGTGTTGAGCATTATATCAGTGGGAATTTGTATTTTATTTTTTATTATATAAGAATGTATTTTACTTTGTAATTATTAAAAATTGTAAATTATTTATCAAATTGATAATTATTTTAAAACTTTTGTTTTCGATTTTTCGCGATACGTTCGTTCCCCCAAGTAGGGTTATCAAGCCCTCCTGGAGGGCGTGCCCCACAGTTTGAGAAACGCTGCGATAAAGATTTTATTTCGAGTTTTGAGAACAATTTAATTATTGTATACATGAATCAAAATATGATTTGGAGAAGAAAAACCAAGCGATTTACATATTTTTAAAAATGTATATATATTATCACTGCGAACAAGAAGCAAACAAAACAACGACGTTGAGCCACAACGTCACCACATGCATCTTCTCAGCATATAATGAATAAAAATTTATGCCGATACAAATCATTGCCAATTCCTGTTATTACTTGTTACAAATTCTTAGATTTTGAACAAGTTCCGTATAATAACGCGAACTCCACACGGGACGTGTTTTTACTGTTCGTATCGGAAATCAAAGTTTGTTTTACACAAACGAAAACAATCCGCAGAAATGAAAACAAAATTAAATTAAAATAAAATATATAATTAAAAAAACTAAAATCTTATTTTATTGCTATATATATAAGAAAATATAAAACATGCAAAATTGCAAGTTTTTTATTAACAACTTTTTGTGTGTAAGTAACATTAAATTAAAAAACTATATGTACTATAAATTTTGGCGCCCCCTGCCCGAGGCGCCCTTGTGCGTTGAACAATTTTGCCACCCCTACGCGGCGGCCCTGGGTATCACATATCAGTTCGGAGTGAGACGACCTTTGCACTTGCCGCAAGCCTTTGACTGCGTGCATGTGCGAAAAATGTGGCCTCGCGCGTGAAAGACACAAATAACAAATTCCCCTTTTTCTGAGTGATTATTTTCTTTCCTCGATTGATTTTGAACAGGATTCCGAACTGTGGTCATTTTTATTATCAGTTTCTAAACAAAATACACATTTATTTACATTTACCACAAACGCAGAAGCTGTAGGGACATAACTATTTTTATTTTTTCCATACGTTGAATTTACTTTATTAAATTTACTGTATTTATGATTAGGTCTTTCATTCGAATAATTTCTGGTTTCCTTTCGGGTATCGGATTCATACGAATTAAATTCTTTCGTTAAATGCTCATTTTTTTGGCGACATTGAATTTCTATTTTTAGAAAGTTTAATAAATCAGAAATAATGTTTTCCGTCAGACCATATGATTTTCGCGTAAGCTCTAATGATAAATCTCGAGGAATTGGTTTTAAAATTATTGGATACAGCAAGGAGCCGCGTAGGTGTTCGCATTCACGCCATTGTTTTCTAATCCTCGACTATGGATTTCGCAAATTTGTAACATCATATGATTTTCTCACAGGATTTAAATGCAATAGTTTGGACACATGTGAATCGATAATTATATCTTTTCTGCCAAATTGCTCTTTAATTATGTTTAATGCGATTGTGTAGTTATTTGCACTTAAAGTTAAACCTCTAATTGCTATTTCTGCCTCGTGAGTTAAGTAAGATTTTAAATAATTAAATTTCTCAACATCACTCAAATTTGAGTTATTGTGGGTTGCTGCTTCGAATTGGGAATATAAATCACTAAATTTTAAAATATTTCCATCAAATTGTGGGATTTGTAATTGAGAAAGTTTTAAACTTGAATATTGTTGTTCGCTTCTAGAACTTGCATTAGGTGCGTTTCTCGACTCCTTTTCCTTTTTGTTTAGTATTTTATTGACGCGCACTTTACAAGTTATTATGGTATCGCGATATTCTTGTTGTTTCTCTATTTCTTTTTCAATTTTAGTTAGAATTGTTATCTCTTTGTCGAAATTTTCAAGGTGTTTTTCTATATGTATCAATTTTGCTAAAAGTTCTTCAATTAAATAGTTTGATACATTAGACCTCTCTAATTCAGTTTTTATCGCGTTCGTTATTTCTGTTGCCGCCCTTCTGACAGGTGCTCGAATTCTTTTAAGAGCCTCTATATCCATTTCGGATAAAAGTTCAATTTTCAAATTCAAATACTGTTTACAGTTCGCAAAATTTCAAATTCCTTTCGTAGAGTAGAAAACCGCTACAAAATGGGTTTCGCGAAAATCAGCCGTCAAGTTTCATTTCGGGTGATTAAGGGGTGCAATAAATAAATATTTCCGTTTTTAAACTATTAGATCTACCGGCTTGAAAATTGGTAGGCATGTTCCTTTCATGTAATAAGAGTTCTTCTAACTAAGAGTAAAACGGAAATCGACCCCTAAGGAGAGTTGCGAAGGGTCAAGGGGAGTTATAGGAAAAAATTCCTGCTTTTGAATTGTTAGACCCACATACTTGAAATTGGTTAAGCATGTTTTTTTGTTGTCGTTGAATAGGGATCCACTCAGAATGTATTTGAGGGAAATAAACTGCTGGGGAAGCTACTGGGGCGTATTGACAAAAAAAAATTCCTTTTTTCGAACTACAAGGACTATAATAATAGAATTTGGTTTGCATTTTTCTTTTGTTGAAATGCAATCCGCTAAGAAAGGTTATTTTGGAGAACGACTCTCAACGAGATTACGGGGTTATTGATAGTAAAAATTTCGTTTTTTTCTCTATTAGATTTAGACTTGAAATTTTGCTTGTATGTTTATTTTACGGAGTAGAGATCCACCGAAAATTGGTTTTGCGGAAATCCACTTGGTTATTGGGTTACGAAAGTGCAAACATCATTCAATACTTCAATTTTAGAGATTATTAGAAAATGCAAATTAGAAGTTCTTTCCTTTTTTTTTTTTATCAAGAGGCGAGAGTTACAGGTATAAGTATATTTTTCAATACAATCGAATTCTTAATGCTAGGACTTAGATATCAATAAATTATGTATATATATATATAAACAGTATATATTTATAAAACATCATGAAATACCCAGCAAAGCGGGTGGCTAACGGCTAGTATAGTTTTAATGAAATAATTTTACGTCCATTTCAGAAGGTGAAAATATTAAAGGCCTTTATTCCACTCATTCTCCGTTGTTCTTATTTTTATTTTTCTTAGCTGTTTTTTTTTCTTTCAGTTCTAAGGCAATTTATTAAATCCATCATCTGATTTTTTCATTGCCAGATACAACAGATAAAAAACTGTTAATCTAAACTTAAAAATATAAACAAATTATTTCTCTGCGAAAAAGAATACACTACTCCAAACTAAGTTCTCGTTGAAATAGGAATAACATATCCAAGCTCATCTGCCTTCCTTCATCAATCAACACCCATTACTAAAATGGCTCCCTAACGGGCGAAATTTTAATCAGACTGTAAATACAAAGTTGCATCGTACAATCAAGAGAAGTTATAAAATATCTGAATATCGTATTACAGCCCAGAGCGATACTGCACTTGCACAGGAATTGTAGTTTGCTATACGTATCTGAGAAACCAAGGTAGTACTAATGAAGAAATGCGTAATATTTCGATATTTTCTAAACTGGTGAGTTTGTTATTCACATTGTATCATACTTTAGGGTTTAAAATGTTTTTCAGATTCATTATATATATATATTCATAAATAATAACCCATAATAATCAATAGGAATAATTTGGAAGAACGTAAAAAAATCAGTTGATGATATTTTGGTTTCATTATTTATATGATGAAAAGAATATGATGGCACAATGTAAAAAATTTTCTAGTGTTAAGAAGAAAAGAGACTAACCAAATCAAATTTGATCAAGCTTATTGTACATTTTCTTAAATTTTTTTACCTACAAACCAATCTACATTCAGAAGAATTCGGTAGAATCATCGAAGATGACGATGATGATGATACTAATGTCAACAGTAAAAAGGAACGGT